>JAJHUR010137308.1:0-10726 GCA_027495735.1 Lutjanus campechanus | reverse complement strand
CAGTCATAGCACTATAAGCAGAGCATTTATAGTGTTTCACACCATTAAATGTGTATTATACTTAGTTGTTTGAGTTAAAAATTATTTAATTGAGAGAGTATTTGTTCTTTTAACTGATTATATGTCAGATGTGATTGATTTATGTCATTTAGTAGTTAGAATATGTTTGAAATTAATACACAAGGGCTGTGTAGTTCATTTGAACGATTAAAAGATGTATACATTAAAGGATATATGTTTGATTTAAATATGTTATATTTACAGTGTGTTTAAAAAGCATAAATAGATTTAAGATGTTAAAAATAGGAGTTCAGATAATTTCTTTGATTTTATTCACGTTTAAGTGGATGTTGTGGAATAAGAGTACATGATTGATTGCTCATTGGCACTAAAATATCTTATGTGATGTGTATCTATTCATTTTATAATGATTAGAGTGTTGTATATCCTTGATTGTTGATGTACTTGAAGAGAAAGTTTGAATGATAGTAATGAGTTAAGGAGATCGAAAGAGAGAAAAAAATTGTGACTTATGCATTCTGCGCTTGTGTGCATAGATTGGTTTTTTACTCAGACCGAGTCAATCGAGATCTGAACTTGGTGCTCAGTGGCGAGCCAGTGTAAGTGGAGATTTGACTGTGGAGGAACCAGCAACGCGGTGTGACCAGCCGCAGGATCCATCTGCAGAACACAGATCATCAATTTCCCTCTTCATTCATATACAGATAAGATATCACTCAAAAATCTACCCGGGTAGTGAGAATACAGACATTACAAGAACACACACATCCATAAGAGACCTTTGCCCCTTTTCATAAAGGAGCAGTGCATATTGGACATTGGACTTTGCTCTTCATTTCGTGAAGATACCTTTAAGAGGACATTATTATTTAAATTTTATTTATTTTATTTTATTTTGGGCCCATTTATTGTGCATATGTGCACATTAGGAAGCCGGCTTAGATAGGCAGGGACTGTGATTTCACGTTTTTTATTTTTGTGTACAATATATCTAAATTCAAAATCATCTAATTGTGTGTGTGTGGTTTCTCTGCTAATACATACTTTCAGGCTCTGCAGCCGTTCCTAGATTCTACTGATACTGGCTTAATATTAGAACTATCATCAATATACTTACCCGTCTGAACCGTTACATAACCAAAGCTAAATGTTTCTCAGCAAGCTTTATTCTTAAAGTGTCACCTGACCTTTCATATTTATTATTACTAAACTTTACACCAAAGCATGTCAGTATCACCTTTTGTCTCGCCAAGGCATGAAAACTATACAGAGAGTCAGCCTGTGTGTTATAAACTTTGTCGTGATACCGTGTCATTTCAGACCCTGCCACTCCCTTCTGACCTGTTCCCCCCATTTGCCATCACCTTACTGCCCCACCCACCTGCTCACCTGTTCCCACTTCCCTTGTTATCCCTGTGATATACAGTACATACCAGCCCATTTCCTCCTGTTCCCCATCAGATTATATGTTCCCCACTAAGCGGTCCAGCCACTTCACCTGCCTTCCTGTCGCCCGTCTCTATGATCTCCTGCCTGTACATCAGACCTCTGCCTTTTTGCCTGCTCTCCCCGCCTGGTTAAGTTTGCCTTTCTTTGTTTGCCTGCCTGGTCGAATGACTCCTGGCTGCCTTTTGATTATAACGTCTGGTTTTCGAGTTGTGTTTTTTGGGGGGGCCAGTCCACCTTGCACAACCTGCTTTGCAAATATTGCAGCTCATTGTGGTCATGCCAAGAAAGAAACGCTTAAAATTTAATTTGGAAGTCAGGAATCAAAGGTAGGGTGCGGGATGGGTGGGTGGTAACACTGAGGGAAGGGGAAAAGAAGAGGATAAGTAGGGACATTAGGAAGAAGACAAGGAAAGGAGAGAGTGGTGGTGGTATTGTGTGGTGAAGAAGAGGGATGAAGTGAGGGGGAGACACCATGGGAGGGTTGACAAGTAGAAACAGTGAAACGTGGGGGGAGTTAGAGAGCTTAGCAGGGGGTGGGTTGGAGGGGGTAAAGGGAGAGTGGGTCAAGGGAAGAGACAGACTGAAGAAGAGAAGGAAGAGAGGGAGGAGGAGAAGGAGGAATACGAGGAGAATCTCAAGCGCTCCGCTCCTGGGTTCGGCCCGTTGTCATGGTAACAGCAGCGAGGCGAGACGAGCGGCAGACAGACAGGCTCGCACTCCCTCACTCGCAGCCTCTCTCTGTGTCTCTCACCCAGAGATTAGTGGACAGCTGATCTCAGTCCCTGGTTGCGTCTGTCTTCTTCTTCTTCTTCCTGATGAAAAATGGATTGACAGCAAGAGAGACCAGTGGCTATACTACACACACATACACACACAACACATACACTGACAACTCTTACTGCAGTGTGTGTGTGTGTGTGTGTGTGTGTGTGTGTGTGTGTGTGTAAGAATGAAAGACAGAGCGTTCTGAACTTGCTCTTTAGGTTACCAAACACAGGGGATTAACACATACTAACCTTTTCTTTTCTAAACTGACACAGTGGGATTTACACCTGGGAGCTGCACCTTGGAGATCCAGCCTTCTTCTCCTGCCTCACAGACTACAGCCAGAGGAAAATCACTGCCTTGCCCAGCAGCGGTAACTTTAAGCTTTCAGCTAAAACAAACAAAGCACTGTTGTATAAATTATTCTAAACTCACCACCATAGATAGAATATTAAATAGAAGAGTGATGCTAAAGCAAAAGTGCATTAAACCTGCATTCTTTCTAATGGCCAGCAGGGGGCGGCTCCACTGGCTGCAAAAAGAGGCCTGATCGTATGTTCCCTTATGGAAAAATGACCTTACTTCTCACCAGATTTATTACCTCAGTAAACAGTTTCCTAGTGAGGTTATTGCCTCAATCATTAGTTTCATTAGTCTTCTTTTATACAGTATGATGTTTATTTTATAAAGTGTGAGTATAGTAAATGATAAATTAGGGTATGCTTTAGGGTGTGGCTATCCTGTGATTAGGATTTAGTGTACAGTTCAGCTTTAGCCCGAGAAACCAGGTGCATGCCATTTTCTGTCTGGAGCCTACAGAAGCTCAGATCAAACTGAAAAAACTAGGCTTTGTCGATAAAATACGTCTCAAGAATCTGTTACTGCGTAAGTATTTTCAGGTATATGTTTTGGTGTTCTGTTTAGCTGTAATATGAGAAAGATCGTGACGAGGCAGGCAGCCATTATTTGCTGCTGAACAGATGTAGGTACTGCAAATGTTCTCAAGGCAAACAGTGGTCCATAAACCAAGCTGGTGACATCATGGTGGGTTCACATTCGCCCACCATCACCGACATCCCTCCACACTGGGGGTGTAAAACAGAACTCACCTCTCAATTTGTATCTGTAGCCACTTTTACACAGCCTGTACAGGGCAGGAATATTGCACCATTATTCTGTGGACAGTGGATGCTGTTGCGTTACATGTCACACCCGGAACACTGGCATGTCATTTAAAAATACACACTAATACATTATGCTGGCATTGTTTGGTTCAGTCTAAAAAGTGGAGCTGGCGTAATGATGGGCCTTCTTTAGGGCAGCGTTGCAGATTCTATGAAAAAAAGTGCTTGTGTGTGTTTGTAAAATATTTGAATCCATATTTTCTCCAGAAGATGTTTGTCTCTTTTTTCTATTGGAATTTATACTCCTCAAACTGTATGTATGAGTTTAGCTGCTCAGAATGATCATGTTTTTATCAAATTATAAAGAATGAACAATAGTTTAACTCCACCACCAAAATAAAAACAAACAAACAAAAGATCTAAAAGTTGTGTTACAGTTTGGAGGGAACATACAAGTCAGGATCGCATTGGGTGAATGCTATTGTCGGTTTTCCTGGGAGGAAATTCTCACAAAGAAGGAAGTCATGTGATTATGGAGCAACAAAATCCACCGAGGATGGATGTGACAAAAAATAATAACCTTAATATAGTAATAATTTTAATCCAAATGGTGATTTTTCTCCGAACTTAACCGAGTCATTTTGTGCCTAAACATAACCAAACATAGTGTTGACGCATCATGGAATTTATTAATGTTTTTACTGTGATTTCAGTTTTGAAAATTATAGACAAATGGCGTTTTATAATTAGTTTCAAGAACAAAGACCACACCTCAAACTCACCCCATTTCTGCACAAAAGATGCATAAGTGCACCTTATCCGTTCCCTTCCCATTTGTCTTGTTTTTCACATCCCCTAAAACCCTTTTCTTTCTGTTTGAATAAGGAACGACCTGGGGCTGTATACTCAATGATCCATCCGTAACATGTAATAAACTATCCTAAATACATATCTTTATTGGCGTGTTCTCTGTTAGTGAATTGATGTTGTCCTGTCAATAAAGTGTCAATAAAATACTTATGTGTTATTTCAAAGGTACAGGCAGCATAGTTTGTTGTTTATTTTCTGGCTGAGCCACATTAAATGATTAAAAAAAGGGAGGTTGTGTTTTAAAGTGCAGTGGAAATAACATTTTTTCACTACTTTTCTCTTTTTCTTTTCTTAGAATACCCTCACAAAATAATAAATGAATATAAAGTATAAATCTGAAGTATATTTCACATTTTTTAACCTGTCAACTGTGTGGAATAAACTCTAAATGAGTAACTTACCCGGCCCTGCCTGAGTCATCACCTGTGCTCTTATCACATGCCTGCTTTCATTCATTTATACCCAGATGCTATTCAACAGGCACTACAGTTTGATCTCAACATGTGACCTGCTCCAGTCTCCCAGTTTGAATGCTGCAAAAAGGCATAGCCCAGTGCATTATGGTCCATGAATCAGAATGGCTGAGTGGCTTATAAAAAGAAAGAAAGAAAAAAAAAAAACCTTTTACCATAGTGGTGCCAACAGAAATGCATCACATGCTGCCTCAGATGCACTCTAGCAGGAGCTAAACGGAAAGCAGCTCAGCGGAAATGAATGTGAGCATCATAAAAATGTCCCCAACACGGTAACAAATTGCACAGCAAACTTAAAATGTGCAACAGCAGCAGAGCTCTGTGGCAAAGTGGTGTAGTGTGACGATTAGGAGCCTGAGCCTAATCAATGTGAATGAGCTGGACTTGATGAAGAACACATTTGCTGCTCTAACTCTTGTTTGTATTGTATTCCCAGCATGAAAGATGGATAAACAAATATACATCATTCACCATTAAGTGGAATTATGTCACCTCAAAGTGGCTCCGACCTTCGACCCTCTTTGTTACTTGCAGTATTAAGTTGTGTTTCCACCAAGCAGTACAGTTTGTCACACAATAGAACGTTATTTTTGTGTTTCCATTGGCAAAAGTTGTGGATGGTACCAAAAGAAACATTCAGTCCCATTTTTTGTTAGGAAATGGGGGAATATCGGGGTTCAAACACTGCAGACCATTGATTGGTCAGAGGATTGACCCTTCACTAAGCCCTGCCCTCCTGAAGTTTACAGTGATAACGGTGGCAGATATAACATTGAAATTGGGAGCAATTGTTGAAACACGAGGTCTTTGAATCCTGAGAGACGTAAACAAAAGCGGCTTCTCATTTCTAGCTGACGACGGTGGATTTTGTTGGCTAAAATAATGACTCGCAAGTGGATTTCATAAGCGTACCTGGCTGATGTGAGCTAATGCTAACTTTTGACTTGTCAGAGCTGAGAAGTCTCCAACTGACTGAATGTGACAAGCTTTAAAACAAGACACAACACTGTTAAAGTGTTTATGTGAAGTTACTGAGGCTAAAGCTAGCTTACATCTCAGCAAACGTTGGTCGGATGGTGAAAGACGGCAAGTATATCTACATGATACTTGACGGAAATACACTCATTAACGTGGAAAAAGGAAGAGCAGGGACTAGGTTAGTGCAGCCAACTTGGAGACAGGTCACCCAGCCAGACCACGATCGCGGGGGACAGCTAGGATACGAGCTAAGCTAACTCAGCTTAGACCTGAGACAGCTAGCCAGAGTGAGATGCATCGTCATCAACCGGCTTTGATTCTGTTTCAGCCCAAATCCTCAAACCCCCACATAACAAATGCAGATTCAGTGGCATCTAACAAGTTTGGCTGGCGGTAAAGTTACTGCGGCTAGTAAGCTAGTGTTAGTTAGCCGGACATGCTAATGTTGAGCGCTTATGTTAGAGCAGATGAAGACAGAGTTTAATCCATTTCCCACACGTGTGCTCTTGTGTTTCACATTTTTGAGAGACTACAGAAAAGCTTGTCAGTTCTAGTTATGGTTGCTAAGCTATGATTGGACAGTTGCTGTTTGAAGGTGGGGCTTTGCAAAGGGTCGATTAGAGCAACCAGAGTGTTTTAGCTCATCGGCTCCATGACCATCTCAGCCTGTGCTCTGAGCACATGTCAAAAAGCTGGACTGAGTGGCAAAGAATTGGCTGATTTTATTTCTGAAGCTTGGAAAATTAGGCAAACTAGACTGAATAATACACACATACAATATGAGATACATTTCTTTGATGTTTGTAAGCTTTGTGAGCCTCTATAGGCAAGATGCTACACTGATATCACAACACAGACCCCACACCTTTGTATATTTTTGTTGAAATAATCTTAATCTATCTACCTGTTGGAAAAAAACAAATATTTTATTACTTTATTTATCACTACACTGCTGATTTAGTCATACTTTCCAGTATAATATTATGATGGTGAATAAAAGAATTCATCTACATTCAGTTTTAAGTCATTTGAAAGTCAGGGATGTCTCATGTTAGTCAGGGTTGCAGCTGTGCAGCAGCACAATGAGCCAAAATCTAAGTGTGTCCATGTAAACTGATGAATAAATACTCACCTCTGTTTGAAGTTACGGTTGGGCATGAGGACTCCTGTGGGTTTAAACTGAGGGCTAAGGCAAAGTTTAATTTAATAAACAACAATTTATGTTAAGGGTTTACCAGCTTGTCCAATAAATGGCAAAGCGACCCAGATTTAACTGACAAGAACATGCATCAGGCACACAACACTCTGTGTGACGCAGGACGTAAGGCATTGCCCCGGGTGAAACACAAAGTTTTTTAAAAAGTCTCGTCTTTTGCGCTCTGATGTGGGATTTCCCAAATGCTCCTGATTTTTTCAGCAGTCTTTTGTTTTGCAGCCTGCAGACTTTTCTCAAACAAAGTTTGTCTCCTTGTCATACTAAACCATGAATCTCCCTAAACTGTGATCATTTCACAACTTTAAACATATGTTAAAACAGCTTTCTGGCCGCATCCAATCCAGCCACTAAAGGGTACCTTATGCTTCAGAATCAGACGCTGAGGGGTGGTCCGTATGTGACGAGTTGGGATGAGAACGGGTTGTGAACGTGTGCGGAGCAGAGGACAATCAGTAAGTAGCAGTAAGTTGTCAAACTGGCAGTGAATAATAAATGCTGCAGCTTCTCAAGACCACAAACATCACATCAGCATCAGACTTGCTCTGTATTAAGCGTCCAGCAGGAAATGAGCAGCCATTCTATGCAAATTGCAGTTTTCTTAATATTCCTGATGTATTTTCCATCAACAAAATGCAGTGTGTGTGTTTGTGTGTGTGCGTGCGCACAGTGGCTGCAGATGAGAGCGCTCATCGCGTCTCTTAGAGCACTGTTACCAATCAGAACAGAGGGATTGAAGTCTAGTGGCAGTAAATGAACCGTTTGTCCACGAAAACGCTGCAGAAAAAGTTCAAGAAGTTCCAGTGTCTTGTTCACCATCTGCTGGGTAACCTGAAGGACGAGTCCGTGGGATTAAACCGGAGCAGGATGAGCTGTTCTCCGGCTCTGGAGGACACTCCGTACCGCCTCGGTTACAAAATGTGGATGAAATATTATGGGTGAGAGGCAGGACCTCAGTTTCAACCAACTGTTTGTCAAGTATTTTTGAAAATGCATTATTTTTTTGTCATCCTGAGTCTCACAGCCTGAGGAAAGAGGTGCAATAGTGGGTACAATTTATTTTTGATGACTTAAGAATTAAATATGGAAGCTTTGTATTATATTATATATGTAATCCCACAGTAAGAAACTGTAGGATACTGTGATGTAAGTGATTAAAGTAAGTATGAGAAATAATGCTACTCCATTGTGTGTGTGTGTACATGTTGTCTGGGTTAGCCCCAAAGCCCTGGTGACAGCCCCAACTACATTTACAGAAACACAAAAAAGACAGGGTGCAGGTACGGGTTTCAAGGATACTATACAAAAGGTGTTTGGTGGAAATGTGGCTTTAGAGATACAGAGAAGAGTGCGATCATTATCATATAGGTAAATCTAACTAATCTGAAATCTCAGTCTGTGTTCGGTCTTGAAATACAGACATTTAAAGATGCAGCTCTCGAGCTGTCATGGATTTATGACTACTCCTGGCTCAGGTGTTCCCCCCCAGCAAGAAACCAAATTGATGGAAGCTGATGTGAATCCTAAAAACAAAAACCCGCCTGCTGCACAGCTGGTCTCCATTAACTCATTAGACATTCAGACCTTCATAAGAGCTGATTCCCCTTGTTTTTTTTTGTTTTTTTTTTTGCAGATTGTGTTAGCTGTCTGACCTGTTGTTGCTCATCTGGTGCCTGTAGCTGTCTCTAACTGATCTCCTGTTGCTGTCTTTTTCTTTCTTTTCTTTTTTTTTGCCTGCCTTTTGTATTTACTTGACTTTGTTTGCCTATTGTCTGCAAACCTGCACAAAGGAGCAAGCAAACTGTCTGCCTGTTAATAGAGAGTCTGCTTTTGTCCACATTCATTAGTGTAATCCTCATTGTGTGATCAGTCAGTGTTGACCTGAAGATGTTTTGCCATTAGAAACCAAAGAAATGTAAATGGGATCATGCCGTTACACCTGTCATGGTGCTGTGTGGTGATGATTCTTGCACAAATACATATTCTTGCTGATTAAGACCCTGTTCAGAACAAAACCTTTGATTCTTGTAACGCCAGGCAGACACCACCGTTATAGGCCAACAAAAAATAAATATAAAAACATAATTCAAAGTGGTCAGCAGGCTGACTTTCATATGTTTTTTAAGTACAAGTACGAGGCTTTAGTGCTTCAATCAGTCTCTGTTGTTGGATGATATTGTGTATAAAAGGACAATTAATAACTATTTTCCCTTTCGTGATCTGCGCACTGAGCTCCCCAGGATCTTGGTGATGCCCAGTGCTGTTTAATAAAGTGATATGATTGGTCAGCAGGCAGTGCTTTAACCTTATTGATCTCTTATCCTGAATATAACCTGATATAACCTGCTCCATAGCAGGTTAAGCATTCAGCATAAGTCACCGTGGTGATGTACCACAGTAACAGTGCGTTCAGACCGGACGTGAAGTGAATTTTTCGTGCGATGAGATTACATACAAAGTCAATGCAAAGATGCGAATACACGCGAATTTGTGCTGGCGCCGCAAATCATGGGCTTGGCGCGATGCGAATGACGCGGCGCGAATTCGCGCGAGTTCAAAAAATTTAACTTTGGCTGTAGCCCCTCCCCTTTGTTTTGGGCGAATATTCGCGAGTTGTTTACTCACGCGAGTAAATTCAACAACTACGTGGCCAAATTCGCACAAGTAAGGTGAGGCGAAAATTCGCTTCGCGTCCGGTCTGAACGCACTGTTAGAAGTGAACCACCGTCGTGGTACCAAAAACCCAGAGTTAACCCTGAAAGTTACCTCGTAAGCTACAAATCTCTCTTTGTAGTACAGGCCTCTGGTCTTTTCATCCAGCTTTTGTTATTGTGTGTTCTTTACTTTCCCCCATTATGTTCATTTAAGTTATCTTTTCGTTTGTGTCTTTGCATTTGTGGGTCCACCTCAGAATTGAATTGCAACAGTCAAAAGATAAGATATACCCTGTAGTGAGCGTGTTTTAATAATCCTATTAAATGCTGCAGCTGCTCTGATATTGATCTCTATAAATAGATATCTCCATATGAATGCAGAATCCGTAGGCAAATGACAGGATTTTGGTATTAGGAGCATTCTGGCTTCTGTTCGTTGTGTAGTACTGAACAATCACATTTGAGTTGGCTGTGGTTGCAAGAAGATAACCAGTCCATGTTCAGAGCTTTTTTAATTTGCATTCTGCGTTCACATGGAGATATCTAGATTAGCCGAAATGTCTTGGCCTACACCGAGGCCCAGAAACATTGGCTGCTACCCTCAGAGGCTAAACCAGCATCAGACTATAGCTGATGGGTTCCTTAAGTACTGTAAGTCAAGAACCATGAATAGAAAACAGAAACTTGACACTAAAATATGGAAAAAATGTTTTAACAATATGCACAATATATATTTAAATCAAATACCTGTACACTTTTGTGCAGAAATGTGCAAAGTATTCACCAGACAATGGTCAAAAGCTCATAGAAAGTGCATTATAAGAAAATTTAAAATGTGCATGATGTCAGTGGGGCTTTGGCAGCTGGGTCAAAAGCCTCCTGCTGGAGGGGAATGACTCAAAGAGTTTGACATGTAGAATCACCAGGCTCTCCGATGTCTGGCCAGTTTGAGAGAGGGGAGGTGGGACTGACCTCTCATTCAGGAAATATAGTTTGTAATTTTGTTTGTATTATTGCACAGAGAAATATTGAAGCAGCAGATAATAAGGGATGCTGCTTGGCTGCAGTGAGGACAAGGAAGGTGACAGAGATTAATGAAAACAGTGTAAAATGTTTAAAGCTCCGTAAATGTCTTTAATATCTTTTTCTGAGTACGGAGGAGTCGGGCTGCACAGAATC
>JAJHUR010137307.1:0-10598 GCA_027495735.1 Lutjanus campechanus | reverse complement strand
TGTGTGCGTACTGACCTCTGTGTGTGTGTACTGACCTCTGTGTGTGTGTACTGACCTCTGTGTGTGCGTACTGACCTCTGTGTGTGCGTACTGACCTCTGTGTGTGCGTACTGACCTCTGTGTGTGCGTACTGACCTCTGTGTGTGCGTACTGACCCCTGTGTGTGCGTATTGCATGGAGACGCTGTGACAGGCGCTGCTGCCCTGTCATAATAAATTACATCAGAACTTATTAATACTCTGGTCTTGAATAATGTAACCGTTTAATACTGAATTTCAGTACCCACACCTACGTACGAAACACAGTGCGCTAAAAATCCCGGGTCCGTATAGGACGGCGTCTGGGTCCGGACCCGGACCGCGGTCTGCCTGTTAGCTTACATTATTTTCTCCTCCAAACGCACCACGTCCACTTGCTCAAGCTCTTGCAACCGCGCCGCCTCTTCCTGGTTCTGCGTACTGGCTGACCTGTAGTAGGTATCAGGTGCTGTCATGAGCGAGTATTTGACGAGTACGAGTACAGAACAATAGGCCAGTATCGGCATAGACATATATACGTAGACGCCGCGTTGACTGCTGCTGCCGCTTAGAGCGACGTGCCTACGCGGCGGCCATCTTGGAACAGGACCACTCGCTCCTACAGTGCATTACGTCTATAGAGGAATTATATGTTTGCACTATAAAAATGATCATAAATCGATCAATTGCCAAAATATATTCACGCGGGTTGTTTGTTACAAACGTCAGACATGGAGGACAGACAGGCAGACATGTTTGTAGGGTATATATTGCATTTGATTATTATTATTACTGCTGTTATAATTGTATTATTATAATTATCATGACTATCATTATAATTATATTGCTATTATCATCACCATTTAATTATTATATCATTATTATTGTAATTTTTTGTTATTATCATGATCATTTTGTTATTATAACCATTATAATTAATATTGCTATTGTCATTATCATTTTATTATTATATCACTATTATAATTGTCATCCTTCACATTAAGGTTAAGTACACAATAGATAAACATATTAAATACATCCAATATCTATCATTAATCTTCTATCATTAATCTTCTAACTGGTCAATCACTCCAGTGTAAGGTCTGTTTTTTCCAAACCAGGGCCAGTTTATAGATGAAATAACATTTCATGCATTTTAACCAGAATAAGGTCTCAAATTAGTTATTTCACTAGTAAGCAGCTGTGTAATAACGCGGGATAACATGAGCTGTTTATATTATGGAAAGAACCCGGACGCGGAGCGAAGAGATTCAATCCGTCCTGTCAGGGATTATTTCACTATTTAACAACCTGCTCACTCTATATTATTCCTTACGTACACCTTAACTGTGAAAAGTGATTCATTTGAGCACCCATAAGCAGCACAAAAGTCCGGCATCATTTCCAGTTATTAAGTAGAATTTGTATTTGGGTAGTAAAACCGACATTATTAAAACATCCAAGCATCCTGTGTCATAGCTACATGTGTGACGTTTTTAACAAATCAAACCGTTTGGAAATCGGTCGAAAATTCAGTGAATAATTCTACTTTAAGATTGTGGAGTACCTCTGACCTCCATAGATTTATGTGCACTTCTGCCTCTGCGAGCCCTGTACTAAGATGGCGGCGCTTTAGGCACGTCCCTCCACAGTCGATGCGGCGTCTACGTATATATGTCTATGTCTGTGAGCCCTGTACTAAGATGGCGGCGCTTTAGGCACGTCCCTCCACAGTCGATGCGGCGTCTACGTATATATGTCTATGTCTGTGAGCCCTGTACTAAGATGGCGGCGCTTTAGGCACGTCCCTCCACAGTCGATGCGGCGTCTACGTATATATGTCTATGAGTATCGGTGCGAGTACCGATGTTGGTATCGGTATCGGAACATCCCTAATAAAGAGGTTCTGGTGACGTTCTGACCTAAAGATCTTTGTTCTCCAGATGAAAGAAAAGATGTTTGTTTGGTTCAGACCTCATTTCATATAATAAATATAACTGATGTAAAACTGATCATTTCTATTGATCATATCAGTTCTAGTCAAAATAATCTCAATATAACCAAACTGTGCAGCTCTGATTGACAGGTGTATTGATCAGAGCGATCAGTTGAGTCTCTATCGTCCAGCAGCAGTTAAAACAGACAGACAGAGTATTGACAGGTGTATTGATCAGAGTGATCAGTTGAGTCTCTATCGTCCAGCAGCAGTTAAAACAGACAGAGTTATTGACAGGTGTATTGATCAGAGTGATCAGTTGAGTCTCTATCGTCCAGCAGCAGTTAAAACAGACAGACAGATTATTGACAGGTGTATTGATCAGAGCGATCAGTTGAGTCTCTATCGTGCAGCAGCAGTTAAAACAGACAGATTATTGACAGGTGTATTGATCAGAGTGATCAGTTTCGAGAGTTTCCTGAATCTGAACATTATCTTTTTCTTTGTGCTGTGGTATCAATAATAGTGATGGGTCATGATTTCTGAATGATCATTAAATTATAAAAAAAAAAAATCAGATAGTTGATGTAATGATTGTTATTTTCTCTTGTTTGTTGTTTGTCTGTAATAACGTGCTCCGGGAGAACCACTGACACCAGGTCAGTTTGATCAGCCAAGAGTTTACAGTGAAGTTAAAGGCCGGCCGCTGTGAGCTGAAGTTCCTTCATGTTTTGTGTAGTTTTTGTGTTTCCTCTGTAGTTTATCTGTGTTGTTAACATGACTGGTCCCACAGGTTTGAGCCCAGTGAAAATCCAACAGCATTTTGGTTTAACATGCTCGTCCTTAATCAATAGAGGTATTGATTGTTTATAAAAGTGTTGTACTGTGATTTTATTCACACACTACATCACAAAGTGAACAAACGAGTCACAAACTTGTTGTGTAACTTTATAATATCAGTATTGTTGTTTGTCTAATCTGGTGAGTCTGTTGATTGTTTATGTTGTTTATATTAGTTCAATATGTTTTTTTATATTTCCTCTTTTTAGGGAACTAAACAGTGTCTCAGGTCACATTATCCTTTCTTTCTTTCTTTCTTTCTTTCTTTTTCTCCAATAAAACTGTTTGTGCAACAAAATCAGCAGGTTGGTTGTAAACTCCAGACGCTACTCAGGAAACAAAGATGACACTCACTGACCTCAAGGTGGCGCTGTAACAATCAAGTTCACATTTTTACAACTATTTTGAAAGCAGCTTGTTGTTGATTAAAAATTATTTCACTATTTTAAGTTGAAGTCATTTGCATCTTTTCTCTTATGTTTAATCTTTAAAGAGCAATTTTCACTCTGGATGCACCGATCGATGATCAATGAGTCTCACTGACTCCTGAAGCTTTGTGTTAAACTTTACATCTGTCATCTGTCAGTGTGAGGAGGAGGAGGAAGAGGAGGAGGAGGAGGAGGAAGAGGAGGATGAGGAAGAAGAAGAGGAGGAGGAGGATGAAGATGACAGCAGCAGGGACTCACCTGAAGGGCAGGTAGGAGGCGTTGGAGCCAGAGATCAGAGCTCTGTACGCTTCTTCTGGAGTTTTCTTCAGGTAGATCACCTGACAGACAGACAGACACACACACACACACACACACACACACACACACACAGAGGTAAACACACGGGAATCAAACACACGCCTTTATGCTAAGCTACGTTAGCAGCACCCATCTGTGTGCATCATCTGAAACTACATGAAACGAGACACTTGAGGACGTCATCTTGGACTCTGATCAGGATTTTCTGACACTTTATGAACCAAACAGCTGATTGATTATTGGAGAAATATGAACAATGTTGATTATTTGCAGCCGTTAAATTCAAACCACAGTAACAACAGCTGGTTCAGTCTGATTGTATCACAGCTGCTCTGTCGCACAATCAACTTCTGTTTCAACACCATCAAATATTCAACACACACTAAACACACCAGCACAGAGAGTGTGTGTGTGTGTGTGTGTGTGTGTGTGTGTGTGTGTGTGTGTGCAGACACCTGTGTTCACTCTGCTCTCACAGACACACTGATGTTTATCAGAACTAAAACGTTTAATTCCAGACTCATCGACTGGTTTCTCAGACAGGAAACAGTAGGTTGCAGGTTGGAGACCCCTCAGTTCACCAGGGTTACATGTTAAAGGGAGAATTCACCCAAAAATGAAACTTTAGTCATCGTCTTCTCACCTTCATTCCTCCAGCAGCGTTTCATGGACTGAAAAACTAAACCCGACCTTCAATCAGCACGAGGGTGAGGAGTAGGGCTGCAACTAACGATTATTTTAATAATCGATTAATCGGGCGATTATTTTTTTCGATTAATCGATTAATCGGATTTTAAAAAACATTTTTAATTTCCACCTCTTTATTCCGAAATGGAACATTTGGACTTACAGAGTAAATAAGTGCACAAAATGGTTGCTGCTTGAATATACTGTTAAAATAATATTAAATAATAAAATAAGGCCTCATGTCAGTGACGATCATGTTGAGGATGTTTTCAGTCAAGACAGCTGCTTGCTGTGGTGTGCATGATGTCTTTCCCATCATGAAGCCAGTCACTGTTTGCTGTTTTTTCTGGAATACAAGTACCATAAAAAATACTCAATTACACAAATTTGAGTAGATATAATAAATTACTTTAATCACTGTCTAAATACAATTCATCCTGCCTCACTCCTCACTCCCATACAGTGCAGTGTCTTCACTCAGACTTTGTCAGAAAATTACAACTTGAAGTTCAATCATGAAATTATTACCATCATTGTGTGCAAGTTAAGTTTGTTTATACAGCACATTTAAACACTGCTTAAACTGATTAAACTGAAATAAAAAGTAACACACGCACGCACGCGCGCTCTTTATCGCTGTCATTAAGCAGCTAACAATCAAACGCCAGTATCAGACGAGCTACCGGAGAGACTAGCGTTACCTTTCCTCACTTCAAAACAGAACAAACGTAGGATATTGTAGTGACTCAGCCTGCTGGTGAGCTCCCTTCATCCTCATCGATAACTCCAACATGTTAACATTTCAGGTGCTGCATCATCACCGTGGTGCTCGCGTGCCATGTCATATCACTTTTGCAAAGCTCGCATGTTACGCATTTCTTTGTTTTGTGAAGCGTGAAGTGCTCCCACACTTTTTGAGGACTTGTTGAATTTACTTAATTTCCTTTGAAAATACCGCCTCCGCTCTGCCTCCGCCTCGCTCCATTCAACTCGCTCTGCAGGTGAAGTAAAAGGCTCTGCGACATGGCGAGTGACACATAAATCGCGCGACACAACGAATCAATAATGAAATTCGTTGCCAACACTTTTAATAATCGATTTTTATCAATATTATCGATTCGTTGTTGCAGCCCTAGTGAGGAGATACGTTTCATTTTTGGGTGAACTCTCCCTTTAAGGCTGCATGTTTCTGTTTCCTGCAGTGAGTCAGGATTTTTATTTTTTAAATAAAAACATCTATTGTTCTGTGACATGTTCCGAGTGAAAGAACACATCTGACACCTGCTGTCTTTAAAGAGGTGACAGAGTCTGCTTCTTACTGTAGAACATTAAACTCGCTGTAGAACACTAAACTTGCTGTAGAACACTAAACTCACTGTAGAACACTAAACTTACTGTAGAACACTAAACTTACTGTAGAACACTAAACTTACTGTACAACACTAAACTCGCTGTAGAACACTAAACTTACTGTAGAACACTAAACTCGCTGTAGAACACTAAACTCGCTGTAGAACACTAAACTCGCTGTAGAACACTAAACTCGCTTTAGAACACTAAACTCGCTGTAGAACACTAAACTCGCTGTAGAACACTAAACTTACTGTAGAACACTAAACTCGCTGTAGAACACTAAACTTACTGTAGAACACTAAACTCGCTGTAGAACACTAAACTCGCTGTAGAACACTAAACTTACTGTAGAACACTAAACTCACTGTAGAACACTAAACTCGCTGTAGAACACTAAACTCGCTGTAGAACATTAAACTCGCTGTAGAACACTAAACTCACTGTAGAACACTAAACTTACTGTAGAACACTAAACTCGCTGTAGAACACTAAACTTACTGTAGAACACTAAACTTACTGTAGAACACTAAACTCACTGTAGAACACTAAACTCGCTGTAGAACACTAAACTCACTGTAGAACACTAAACTCGCTGTAGAACACTAAACTCGCTGTAGAACACTAAACTTGCTTTAGAACACTAAAGTAAGACAGTAGTTGAAGTTAATCAGTATAAAGTGATGAACTTTAGTATTGGTTAAGAACAGTAGAACACTGATGTCCTGTGGAACCTTCTCTGTGTTCTGACAGTGTGGATTTTATCATGTGGTTCGTTTGTCCTACAGAAGTGAACGCATCGTCATCATGTAGAAATGAGATCACACAGATGTCTGATTTGAAATCATGAGCCCTCAGATGTTTCTCTCTTTTCTTAAATCTCAGTTTATTAATTATTTTTCTTGTGTGACAGTGACAGTGGTGATGACTCACAGCGTATCCTCCAATCAGCACGGCGGCGTTGGACCTCTTCCTCTGGTCGAAGCTGGTGTAGTGAACGATCCTCTTCCTGGTCAGAGTGAACGACTGCGGAGGAAGAAGATGAGGAGGAGGAGGAAGAGGAAGAGGAAGAAGAAGAAGAAGAAGAAGAAGAAGAGAGGTCACATGACTGCAGGCAGAGCTGAGACGATCAGAACATCAATCTGAACGATCCATTAATCAATTATTTTAATAAGTGACTCAAATCATTGATCACTTTTCACTGACAGCCTCCATCTTCTGATTTAATATAATAAATTAACTTTATTTATAGAGCACAGTTCACACAGAAAATACAACACAGAGCGCAGAATGATAATAAAATCAAGAACAAAATAAAACTCTGGGTAAGACGACATCAGTTAAAAACAGTTCAGGAGAAAGTCACAGTAAAAAAATATTAATTATTAATACATTAATAACAATTTACAGACTAAATAATTTACTGCTAATTAATGAAGAATAACTGACATGATGATAACAGCTGAAATTATAATCTGATTAAAACTAAAATTAAACTGATGTGAGAAACAACAAGCAGCTGCAGATTCTCACACTGACCTGAGAGAGTGAGTGTGTGTGTGTGTGTGTGTGTGTGTGTGTGTGTGTGTGTGTGTGTGTCCAGATATTTGTAGATGATCACACCTTCATGTAAAGACTCGTTGGTGTGTGTGATGATGCATGCAGCATCTTCATCGAGTCGTCATCCCTCCTCACTGCTCAGACAGGAAACACCAGGAGGGAATTTCAAAGTAAAAGACTGTAACTTGATGTGTGTGAGCCTCACATGAACTTCAGTGCGTTCAGTTTATTTTTCATTAATCAGTTGATCATTTTCTACATTAATCGATTTATTGATCCTGTCAGTTGAAAAATATTTCTCAACAAATGATCAAACTGGTAATAATTTTCTCCACTAATCGATCAGTTTCCTGTCAGAGAGGAGTAAATAAACAGGAAATATTCACATTTAAGAAGATGAAATCAGAGAACTTCTTACTTTAAAAAAATGACTTAAAACGATTAATCAATAATGAAAATCGTTGGTGATTAACCGATTGATGGATTAATGGTTGCAGCTGCAGTCACATGTGCAGTTTTGTGTCTCAGGTGTTTTTCCGCCTGCAGGTGAGGTTCAGTATGCGAGTGTGAACGGAGCTGATAACAGGGTGTGAATGAATCCAGACCGTCCGGTCGGCTGGTCGCCATGACGAGTGACAACAGCCATCCAGAGGAATGTGGTCACCATGGCAACAAAAACAATAAACAAAACACTGAGGGGACGTTTTATAGAGACGAGGAGAGACAGCAGGACAGCGTTATTGTTTGTAGAGACGTGACGACGTGTGAGACAGCTTCAGTGTGTCGGAGGTTAACATCAGAGACGGCCAATCAGACGGCGACTCCTTCAAGTCCAGTCAGACATTACAGTGTTTTTTCTGTGGACTCACTTTTTAAAAATGACAAACCATCGCGAGCTGATTTAGGACCAAATAATAAATCTCGTGTGTTTGAATAAACATTCCTGACATTTCTGCACCACCTTATATCATCCTGACATGTTTTATTGAACTCATACACATTTTAAATGATTCATAAATGATAAATACATTTATTTATTTCCACTCATCAAAAAACAATATATTCTGCTTCATAAATATGATATTATATTAAATATGCTGAATTTCTCCCTTCATCTTTTGTTTATTTGGGGTTTCCAAATAAAATCTCCTGTGACACGTGAAGACAAGGGACGTCTTCATTGGACGAATATTTCAGACGCAGCCACTTGATGATAACTCAGTAAGAATTAAAAATCAGAGCTGAAAAATGTAGATAGCGGACGCTGCGATACTGCAGCCAATGGCAGGACACGCCGTGTGCATCAGGTGAGTCAGACTAGGGTTCCCAAAATTTGATAAAAGAACATTAAACCCAGACTACGTTCTCGCCTGTAAATGTAACGCACAGCGAAACGTGAGCAGTCAAAGCTAAAGTTAGCTTAGCTGTTTGTACACCAGGCAGACAGGATGTAGCGGTTGTAGCGCTGTGATCCGTCTCTCTGCGCCTGAACTCGCCGTGAATCCAGAAAAAATTACTCATCATGTGACGGGAATCGGCGAGGAGGGGAATCATCACGTGGCCGCTACTTTAGGTCTGCAGGAAATATAATTGTTTTGTGATTGAAACGAAGTTAGATCAGAAAATTGCAACATCTCACCTGCAGGACGCACGCACACAGTATGAGAGGGCGGGGCTGATACTGACATCATCATCATGTTGTTTTGTTTTGAAGCGGAGGCTCACGGTTGTAAAATGTGAATCAAAACCTGTCAATCAAAACTATTTGATGAGGTCATGTGAGGGAAATGTTGATTATCAGAAAAATTATTGCCAGATTGATCACTAGTTGGAAAATAGGTCCAAACATGTGAAAGCACGGGTGGAGCACACGGACGTATGTCCAACATACGTCCGTGTGCTCCACCTGTTTTCACATGTTCGGACCTATTTTTCAATTGACAGGATTGTGACAGAATTAACTGATCAATTAATCATTTTTAGTCACTAAATTTGTCCTCAGATCCCCTCACTGCCTTCTTTCACCTCCCTGTTCAGTGTGACAGAGTGGTGTGTGCGTGTGTGTGTGTGTGTGTGTGTGTGTGTGTGTGTTGCATTCTGAACATTCCTGTTGGGGGAGTCGGCTGCAGCAGAAACTCACCTTGAGCTTCTTGTTGAGTTTGCAGCAGTATCGGTACAACATGGCCAGATTCAGAGGACCGAAGTCTGCATAAAAACTGGACACACACACAGAGACACACACACAGACACACACACAGAGGACACACTGTTAGATTCACACACTCAGCTGCTCAGGTCACTGAGGGCTGAAGAGGGAAAGTGATGATGAGCAGCAGAGTGAAAGTCTCAACTTAAATTCCACGAATATTTTCTTCTTGTCACACATGTGAACACGTGTTAACACACTGAGGTATAAATAACACAAACACACACACTGACACATGCAGACCAACAACTGAGCTGAACTGACTGATTTTATGAACTGACTGATTTTATGAACAGAGTTTGGTTGGACTGATCGAACAGCTGATTCTGGTTCAATAAAAACAACTTCACTCTTTAAATCTTCTGTTTTTTACAGGCGGGTTCACACTGACGTCCTATAAGACACCACAGGACAGATCACATGACAACAACTGAGTCCAACAGTCAGCCTTCCTCCCCTCTGTCCTCCTCTCTGTCCTCCTCCTCTCTGTCCTCCTCTCTGTCCTCCTCCTCTCTGTCCTCCTCTCTGTCCTCCCCTCTGTCCTCGTCTCTCTGTCCTCCCCTCTGTCCTCCTCTCTGTCCTCCCCTCTGTCCTCCTCTCTGTCCTCCCCTCTGTCCTCCTCTCTCTGTCCTCCCCTCTGTCCTCCCCTCTCTGTCCTCCTCTCTCTGTCCTCCTCTCTGTCCTCCTCTCTCTGTCCTCCTCTCTCTGTCCTCCTCTCTCTGTCCTCCCCTCTGTCCTCCCCTCTGTCCTCCTCTCTCTGTCCTCCTCTCTGTCCTCCTCTCTCTGTCCTCCCCTCTCTGTCCTCCTCTCTCTGTCCTCCCCTCTCTCTCCTCCTCTCTCTCCTCCTCTCTCTGTCCTCCTCTCTGTCCTCCCCTCTGTCCTCCTCTCTCTGTCCTCCTCTCTGTCTTCCTCTCTGTCCTCCCCTCTGTCCTCCCCTCTCTCCTCCTCTCTCTGTCCTCCTCTCTCTGTCCTCCCCTCTCTCCTCCTCTCTGTCTTCCTCTCTGTCCTCCTCTCTCTGTCCTCCTCTCTGTCCTCCCCTCTGTCCTCCTCTCTCTGTCCTCCCCTCTGTCTTCCCCTCTGTCCTCCTCTCTCTGTCCTCCTCTCTGTCCTCCTCTCTCTGTCCTCCTCTCTCTGTCCTCCCCTCTGTCCTCCCCTCTCTGTCCTCCTCTCTCTCTCCCTCTCTGTCCTCCTCTCTCTGTCCTCCTCTCTCTCCCCTCTCTCTCTCCCCCCCTCTCTCCCCCCCTCTCTCCCCCCCC
>JAJHUR010137306.1:368-47064 GCA_027495735.1 Lutjanus campechanus | reverse complement strand
TGAGTCTCTTTTTTGTTAAAAGTAAAATCTAAATATTGGTCTTTTTTTATTAATAAGCCTGACTTAAGCCTTAACATTTTTTCTTGCTTGATTTGTTCCATGAATTATTAGCAAAAGTTAATATAGGTGTAATAAAAATCTTTGTGGTGATCACATTTTATCATGTCATGTTATTATTCATTTAACTTTAATGGGCCCCGGGCCACTCTGCGCTGAAAAAATCGGGCCTCAATGTCAAAAAGGTTAAGAACCCCTGTTTTAGACCACAGCAGACAACAAACTGCACACAGACACACACCGAGGAGATGAAGAGGAGAGACAGAGTCTGGACTCTTCATCATGACTTGTATTAATGCAGCGCAGTCACAAACGTTTTTGTGGAGGAGACCAGCGTCACACACGCGACTTCAATCCCCCCTCCCCCTGTACACCCGCAGCTCGTCTCTCCTGCCGTCTGTTCTCCTGCCAATTATTTCATGCCGATTGATCGGCATGAAATAATTAAGTATTTAAAAATACATAAATCGGACTTGGAGTAAAAAAAATCACGCACCATAGACGTGCACGTTAGTAACATGATTCATGATCATGAAAGTTTTTTATATCAAGTCGACGTGCGCTGAGCCAGTCGCTCACACAGACGAGCCCGTTTACATTGTCGGGTGACAGAAGCTGGCGTCTTCGCAGCTGCCAGCTGATTCATTTCCAGCTGCTGATTCAAACTATTGATCAGGCCAATATAACAGAACGTGTGTTAGCGCGCGTTAAAAAAAATAGCGTTAAAAGGTATTTGCATTAACTTTGACGGCCCTGGTAAAGAAACAAACATTACAAATTCTCCCTGCTTACCTGATTACTTCTTTATATCGCGGTAGGCCGGTATAGTCAAAATCTCTACCGTTGGCCAAATTCATATCGTTTCTACCGTTATACCGCCTTTACCGCCCACCCCTAATTTCAACATAAAATCCTTTAAAAAAGGCATCTACTACTACCTCATTAAAAATTCAGAATCAAACACAAAATGTCTCCTAAGTCATTGTGAAATCCATTCTCAGTGTTTGTGCACTGTCAATTTCAAGTTTCTACACAGTTATTTAAGTTGCAAATTGGACTAAGATTGACTTTCACTGACACTGCTTTGTTCTGTCCCTTAATATCGGTGAAAATATTGTGCTGCCAAACTCTGCATATACATCATTCTGCACAGTGAGGCACAACCATCCAACTGCAAGAACAAGAAGAAAAACACATTTAATGAACTTTAATGAACTGAACTGAATTTTTCAGAAAATGAGCTTCCAAGCTTGATTTAAATCTAACCCTGATTTATCTTTCTCTTTTGAAAAGTTTGGATTATGATTACAGTATGATTCAAATTTTGTTTCATATTTTTCTACATATCTTCTCAAGATTGTTGTTGTTAGTGGTCATTTTAAAGCTTAAGTGAAGCTGTAAAATATAAACACCAAAGTTTACATTTTGTAACATCCTTGTAACTTGCAGGTGCCATCATCATTTCAGGTGGTAACTGTAAAATAGTGCGCATCATGGATCAATATTTGTTGCCCACAGTGGGGAAAAACACTTGTTAGACTGTTTGAATTCTAACACCTTAATCTAAATAAATTTGCAGTTTGCTGAGCTCATAGTACTTGTTGTAAATATTCCCTTCAATAATCAGCACCCCCTTGATTTCTCGAGTGACAGCAAAGGGTATCAGGATCAGTTCATTGGGGTCATCAGGTGGGAACTTAAATAAGATACAAACTCAAGTAAAGTAAAAATTAAATAAATAAATAACTGTTTAATTTAACCCCAACAAGATACTTATATTATTAGCCTTTTTGAAATGGCAACTTATACAATACAGTTCTTGTTAGTACAGTCCTCACACTGGGACAACGGCCTTAGTGTCTTTATGTAAGTCTAATGCAAGTCAAGTTGTACCTGACAGTGTTTCATATGAGCATCTACCTTTGACTGCTTCCCACTTAAACCACAGATGGCTTTGCTTTGGCAGGATGTCTTTTAGTTTCAAAAGTCAAACTATTTCTGTCACAGTGCAGTGCCACTTTGACGGCACATAACTGGCAGATGTATTAATATTATAACACAGCTGCCAACTTTTTATTGTATTCTAATTGTTTCAGGCCCCGTAATATGATCACTGACACTGCTTTGTTCTGTTTTTGTCTGCTGATTTTTAACAGCAGGACTTCAGACTATGCAGTGTGAAATTCTTCTTTTTTACTCTTGGTTAACATGTAGCCATTCTACAACAATTTACATTAACACCATCATAACAAATCAAGCCACAACTTCACCTTCTGTTCTTCTGCCTCCTCGTCTGTCCCTGATTTGATCTTCACTCCCGCTCTGTTGTCCTGCTGGTCCTGATCCTCTATGTCCTCCTCCTTACTCACCCCTCCCTGCATCCTCCCCATGTCCTCCCCCTCACAGTGTCCACTGTCTGACTGGCTGGGCATCTGAGGATCATCCTGGGACACTCCTACCAGGCCAGTGATTGCAGCATCCAATTTGGATTCATCCCCCATCTTGTGAGAGTCGGGGGAGAGCAGTGCTCCTTCCTCTCGTTCTGCGTTCACTCCTCCCTCTCCTAACAGCCCCAGGTTGGGGGCGGAGGGACGCTGCCTCTGCCTGGGTCTCTCCTCTGACAGGCCCAGGGACATGGAGGGCTTGCGTTTGTGGAAGCGTCGAATTGGGAAGGAGGCTCTCTGTTCAACTGCTCCTCTGCCGACTACATTTCCAACTCCGTCGTCCTCCATCCCCCCCAGAGCGGAGCTCACCAAGCTGAGCCCCAGCTGCTGCAAGAGGAAGGAGCGCTGCAGCTTTGATGTGGCAGCGTTTGCTGTGAGGTTAGCATTAGCTGCTAGAGTAGGGTTACCTGCTAAATCTGCTACTTGCTGCTGCTGCTGCCTGTGTCTCTGCTGCTCCTGCTGAGGGTGGTGATGGGTGGGTCTGTCAGATGATGGGGACATGGGCAGGGTGCGGGTGGTCAGGTAGTGCTTGCAGGCCTTCACTACATTGTTGAGGTGCAGATGTGAGGCTGCAAGGAGAATGTCCATGACGTTGCTCTCCCCCAGCATTAGTGTGGAGGTGTACATCATGTCCACCAGAGCAGCAAAAGCTTCAGCCGTCACCACCTACAGGTACACACTAAGGTCACTGATCTTGTAGCAAGAGAGTGTTTCAGAATTGTCAGTGGTTTGATTGAATTACAATGACTATTATTATCTGAAGCTGAAGAGTATGTGGGGCTGTTTAAACCTGGGTGATTCGATTACAAATGGACAGCTCTTAGGTGCAGGGGTGAATGCACCAACAGACACATTGAGTATGCATCGAGATCCAGTCACTGAGATCACAGTCAGTCAGTCAGGGTTGTTGAGTTCAGAGAAACTTTATAAACTTTGTGAAAGGCTGACTATGACTTAATCATCTGGGCCTTCTTGTAAATTCTGCTAATGTTATTTTTTTCTTTGTGTATAAAACACTGTGTCCATTTGCATATAGAGTGGAGAAGTGTGATCCAATCACAAGTAGTCAATGGAGATGCTTGTAGAGATGCACTATAATGCCAGGTATGAACACAGATACTCAGAGCCGTCCACTTGTGTTTGGATCACCCAAGACGCATGTTAACGCCAGGTGTAAACAACCTCTCTTCTCAACTCCCACCTCTTATCACCATCATCATCAAAATTATTTTCATTCTTATAGAAATTAATGTAATATCATCACCCTTGCCCTCTCTTACACAATATTGTTAAGATCCTCACCTCGCTGTCCAGCTGGATCATGTTCATGCTGGCGTCTCCCTCTGCAACAGTAAACAGGGCTCTAAAGTGGGTGCTACAGGCTGCAAGCACCGAGCGGTGGGCCTTGAAATGTCTGCTGCCCACCACGATGACACAGTCACACAGCTGACCGTGGACACGCTGGTAGTTGAGCTGATGGAAGATTTGCTCGAAGTGGCCTGGGAAATCCATGGCCCTGGACACAGGAGCAGGCAAAGGTTAAAAGGTTAGAGGCAGTTGAAAGGGAAGAGGAAAAAATGCTAAGTTCTAACATTTGACAGTTTGTTAATAAATTTGTTTAAATCATTTTTGAACCAAAAATGCCAAACATTTGCTGCTTCCATCCTCTAAATGTTGAAGCTTTTCTCCATCATGTGTTATAGTAAACTGATAATTATCGTGGCCAAAATAATTTGCAATATCAATATTACTGGGATATCTAAAGAAAATTAGAAGAAAACAAAACAAAAAATTATCAGTCAAATTCATCTTTGACTTTGTTAATTGTGCATTTTGTGTCTCATCAATTTGGCAAATTAATTACACTCCAAAGATGAGTCTATGGAGGTTAAGAGAAAGTCTGTAACTGCACAAAAGTGTACAAAAAGTGCAATGACTTTTTACGAACAGTGAGAAGGTAATCATGGGCTGATAAACAAAAGAAATATAAAGAAAATGAAAAGATTTAAAAACATACAGCATGTTTAAGAGACACTGGATTATTTACACAATACTATCATATGTGCATTATTGACATATCAGTATTTTTACTATTGCCAATACCAGTATATCCTAACACCTGTATTACACACTAAATGATCAACTGATTAATCAGAAATACACTTTAGTAGCAGCCTTAGATAGTGTAATAATGATGGAGCCCAAACATGAGAGTAAGGACAGAATAAATGAAAGTAAAAGTGGAGTCCGAGTCAGATTTTACACATGGTTTTCATGTGCCACTTTTGTTTGAGAGGGTGTTGATGGTATTATTTGGACACACTGACAAAACAAAACTGTAATGAGATGAAAGGCATTATTCTGTGGTCCTACAGATAGAGAGGGCCTGCAGAACTTCCAATAAAAGGTACACCAAGAGTAATTTTTACCAATGGGATGAATTCCGTCTTATAAAGTATTATGCTGTAAAACAATTTGCACTTTTGCTGGTTCATTTGTTCACTGATGCTTAAGGCGTGTTGATAACACAGCAGCTACAGAGCACAGACGCTGTACTCTGCACTGTAATAACGTTACTGCAGATGGACAGTTAAATTAGCTAGCAACTCTAACGTTAGATTAGCTAACGCAGGACCAGTTAGGTACTATATCTAGCTAAATTAGCAAAAACACAGAGCCATTTAGAGGGCCAGTAATAACTAATAATTACCTTGATTTTCCGATAGCGTAGGTACCAAGAAGCAGACACAGGGCCCTGACAAGCAACTGAGCAGGCTAAAGTTAGCTGGCTACTGACCAGCAAATTGCCTGTTAGCTACAACAGCAGCAGTGATAGTTAGCATTCGGTGACCTGGCTGCACCGCCTGTCTGTATCGAAGCAGCCTTTTCCATCAAACGTAGCTACAGCTAGCAAACATTTGTGCTGCTACGCCCCACGTCCCCGCAGTCCCCTCTCTCTCTACCTACCTACAGTTTACTCGCATTGAATGGTTTGGCTGTGTAATATTCGTTCTCACGGTGACTGTCTGCAGCTGGACTAGTCTATCCGTGTCACCGCCAAGCAAGGCACATTCAGAGAGTATCTGTAACGGTTTAATAGGACGGATACCGACTTGAAATATTTATCTGACGCCTGACATGAATGTGTTATGATTTCTAGTAATTTACCACCCTCCTCAGACGGTTTTTTCCCAACCAGACTCACAGGGTGGCGCTGTGCTTCACTTCCATGTCCGTGACCTCGACGAGGTGAAGGGCTGCAATTACAGGTTTCACCACAGGATGTCGCTGCTGCAACCTGAGAGCCTGTATACCCAAAGTTTATAGAGGATCAAGATTTACGTCTCACTATTTTAAAGGATACGTTTCACATAAACCTACACAATTTATTTAGGTCTTCGATAGATAGATTAGATTAGATAGATTCGATATAATAGACGAATGATATATAGAGTAATTAAAAACTAATAAAGAATGAGAAAATGCTAAACTTTGTTATTTGTCTTTATATTTCCTAAATTATTTAATTATTTATGTATCCTCTTATTTCCACAATTATCATAGCATTTGTTTACAGATTGATTCTATTTTAATGGAAATCCTGTGACTTCATAATGGAGGTGCTTGCAGAATAAATACAAAGAAAGAACATAGCATGCATTGTGTTATGATTTTTGTTCGTATCTAAAGCTACTTGATAAGTCCCCGAATTAATTTTTGTTACTATTTTTTATTTTTTTATTTTTTAGATTTATTTTATATTTTTTATAAATCTTTTTAGTGTCTAATGGGTAAGTATTTTATCATTATCGTCACCTTTTTTCGAACACCCGGAAGTACAACGGAGTGAATCATCTTGCCGCATTTGGAAAATCATGACAACAACTATGGCTGCGTCCTGCTTGTTGGTGTGTTGTGGAGAGGAGAGAGACTCCGATAAAGCTGTTATTGGTGACTATCTCACATTTGTTGGATGTCGAAACTTTTTAGGAAAAAATATAACTCTAATCATGCCTTGAAATGTTGGGTTGTGCTTATCTTCTCTCTTGTAAACAACCATTTGTATTGCACACGTGGGTGCTAGCTGCTGGGCTAGTTGTGTAGTTATGTGCCCACCAGAGTAGTGTTTGATGTTGTTCTCATATGTATGAAGTTAAATAGTAGTACGCACAATGAGTAAAACGCCATTAATAAATGTGTTTTATATTGTTGTTAGTTGCAGCTTGTATTAATTTAACATAATATTCACGTGTATAGCATCCTAAATGTGATAATGAGAATATGAAACGCAGGTATTGACAGTGGTGGAAAAATAACTCAATTTTTTACTTAAACTTTGTGGAAATACTCTGTTACGAGTGAAAGTATACAAGTGTTAGAGGCAGGGGTGGAAGTAATTAATTACAAATACTCAAGTTACTGTAATTAAGTAGTTTTATGAGGTACTTGTACATTTATGAGAAGATATTTAGGTTTGTACTTTTACTTGTACTTAAGTAATCATTATACCATGTAATCTACTTAGTTACTTTCAAAATCATAGCTGAGTACTGAGTACAATTTTGATTAATAACCAGACCTTTTATCTGCATTTTTGTAGACAATAAGGTGATTTGATAGCAAACAAGCCAATGAAAACCAGGACATATGGACGAAAAACAAAACAAAGCAAAAAAAAAAAGGATGTTAATGATCTTTAATTGATTTTGCGTTAAGAATTTAACCAGTAATCAATAGTCGTGGCAGTAGTGTTTTAACTACTGGTAAAGCAAATCACACAAAGTCCTAGTCTGGAGAGGTGACGTGACATCATCGGTTAAAAGTAACTAATACTCTGAGTAGTTTTTTGACGAATACTTTGTACTTTTACTTAAGTATTTTTGCAACACCAGTGCTTTTACTTGTAATTGAGTAATATTTTAGCAATGTAACAGTACTTGTACTTGAGTACAGATTTTTAGTACTCTTTCCACCACTGGGTAGAGGCACAATACACGTGAAATACAAAGATGAGAGAAAAGTTCAGAGTAATATATATTATATTATTGAATTATAAGAATCACAAGTAGTGTATTATGTGAAGTGTACCAGGGTGGAAGGTACACCTTTTACATACATATATAAAAATGCTGTTACATTGGTGAACCATTTAGCTGAAAATGGAAATAAAGTTTTGAGATGCTTGTACTAAAGTAAAGTACAATCATCTCAAAATGGTACTTAAGTACAGTATTCAAGTAAATGTACTTGCTCACTTTCCACTACCTGGCATTGACGAGTTCCTCCTGTTTCTCTTTCTCACAGTCCGATTTTCAAATGGCAGCATCAAAAATGCAGACAAACTTGATTTCACAATGTACAAGAACACAGATGAGAAAAACCCAAGAAAGAAGAGCCGACGGATATTGGTGAGAAAGATGAAGGGCTGCTTTCACCCTGATATGAATGCTATGATTTTGCACTGTACCTTTACATCTATAAGATTCCTTCTTGCTCTATGTCAAGTACTTTCATGACCGTGTTGCTTATGTGTTCCTCTGTCTAGGTTGCTGAATCAGACAGACTGTCGTATGTTGGGAATAATTTTGGAGAGGGGTCCTTGAAATGCAACAACCTTTGCAAGTAGGTCAATGTAGCATATAAACAGTAGCAATCTACTGCTGTGAATATAATTAATTAAGCATGATGTTTGATGTGTTTAGTTATTTTGTAGGAGTGTTGAACAAGGAGACCATGCAGATGGAGGTGCACAGTGCTCAGCTTTTCAATATGCAACCTGTTATACCAGGTAAAATGAAAAATAATCACTGATGTCTTACTGAAGTGACATAAGTAGTTTACATGCCCTAGTTTACTGCAAATTATTCAAAACAACCAGACCATCATCTCTTGAAAGAAAAATTAACTGCTTTTGGCTTAAGATTTATTTACGATGTGCTTTTTTTTTTTCTTCTTCTTTTTTTTTCATCAGGAGAGACAACGGAGACTTCAAAACCCCAGGACACTACTCAGACCTACAGAGACAAGGTATAATGGCTTGTCCTGTTTTTTTCAATAAGAGAACACTGGGCTCAAATAAAAACAAACAAACACACAAACAAACCTGGTGTTAATGTCTTAATCTTATGTTAAATTTTCTCTTTAGGTTGACTCTTTGATTGAAGCATTTGGCACCAACAAACAGAAGAGAGCTCTGACCTCCCGCAGGCTGAATCAGGTGGGCAGTGACACCCTGCAGCAAGCAGTGGCGAAGGCCGCCAACACTGTGATTGACCAAAAGGGTCTGGAAGGTAAGCTACATAAGCTGTGTTTCCATGTAATTTGATTTTTGAAATGTTGCAAAAAGACAAAAAAAAAGAAACTGTATCAAGTGTGTTTCCATCAGCTGGTTTGAGGAAATAAACTAGGCTGTGCAAAGCATAGTCTCATCAGAAGTTAGCAGTGTAGACTACCTGCTTCTGGAGAATGTGTCAGAGGCCACCAAATCTGGGCTTTTACAGACAAAATTGTTCTCGTGGCTGGCATGCCCCCGGACCCCCTAGCTGCCTAGTCCACATTGTTGTGGAAAGCCTGTACATCCAAACTACAGTATGTTGTGGAGCATGATCACAATCTGAGTCTGGAATCTCACATAGTTACACAGAGGTCCAACTGAAGCGACAAAGAGTTAAGTGTGACAGTGTTTGATTCAGTAACAGGGCAGGTCAGACCTCACTTAAGTCTGAGGGGGGAGGAGTGCACATTGTTGGACATAATTGAATAACATGTGGTAACTACTCTCCAGCACTGCGTTTATGCTACTTGTCTAATTCAGGATTTATTCAGAAAAGGTGTTTCCACCTGCCATCAAGCCCTGTAACTCTTTTTTTGAAAATGGCAAAAAACAACTTTCACTTTGATATTTCAAATGAGCATTAAAATATGTTGAGGAAAATTTGTATTTTCATTATCAATTAATCTGCCAATTATTTTCACAATTAAGAAGACAAGTGCAATCTATAAAATAAATGAAATTATTCACAATCACAATTTCCCAGAGTCCAACAAGACATCTTCAGATTACTTCTTATGTCCAAAAGTTTGACATTAATTGACCATTAAAATAGCTGGCAACTAATTTTCTTCTAATCAGCTGATTGATATTTGCAGCTCTTGATGTAAAGGCAGGTGTAGTCACATTATCTTGTCTTGACTTATCTAAGTCATTAATATTGAAGTCAGTTGTCTAAAAGTCATCAACCAGTCGTCTGAAAGAAATCTCAAAGACAGGCTGATTAATTTAAAAAGAAAAGGGTTATATTCACCTTAAACATCTGGCTGATTTAGTCATCATCTTTCTCTCCACTCAAAGTCGATTTCTATTCTTGTCAAATAGCTAATTGTGACTTTCTCGCCTGTTTTTCTTCTCTCTCCCTTCAGCTCTACAACAGGAAGTGGCTGAGACCGAGTCTCAGGGAGACCTGGCTCTCCACCTGCCTCCTTGTCACGCAGACGCTGACAAACCTGAGAACGTCTACCTGTTTGACGATCGTATCCTTCGTTCTGTTTGTGCATGTGTGTGCAGAACAGTAGGTGGTGCACGGGACAATATGGTTGGAGGTAAAAGCTGTTTGTTTGTCCTTAATCGATCTCTGCAGTCCTGAGTCCAGTAGAGTTTGGGGCTTTGGAGCAGGCTGGTTCCAAGATGGCAACGCTCACCTCTGAGGAACTGATGAAAATGAGAGATGAGGGAGGGTAGGGTGACAAAAGGCTTCACACTTGTTCAGATATTTTATTAGGCTACGTTTTGTCATCTATCTGTCAAATTCTGTTTTTAAGGTACTTGTGTGTTGTGAAGCTCCTGGAAAACATGCCATTTGTAGCTGAAGAGATAAGAGGTAAAACGTCATGCTGTGCCTTTTACCTGTCTATGCTCTTCAAACTGGCACGACAGAGAAGCGTCCCTCGCAAGTGTGAGTGATTTTTCTTTCATCATACATGACCCAAAGTGTTTCTACACACGTCCCTGGAGCACAGACTAATGATGATTTATGTTTACATAAACAGTTGGACAGGAAGAAGGCTGTCCTCGCATCATTCAGAGCAAACTGTTGAAGACGTTCACTGTGGAGACTTTCAACAATGGCAGGTATGAAAGTGAAAGAACTTTTTAATATTTATCATCTAGTAAGATTATCACCTTGTAACTGTGTAGTTTGTTACCACTGGGATATGACTGGAATTTGATTTGGTTGGATTTAATAAGCAGTTTCATATTAAAAATCCATGGAAAACACATTTCACTCGCTACATTTCAGACTGCCAGGAACAAAGTGGCTGTGCTTGTCTTACCACCTTCCACACCAAGGTGTATTTGTTATATTTTATTAAGCCCTGTTGTATTTGGTGTTGCACTGATTCCACTAAAAATGCATTTTCTATGGTGTGGTCACACAGTCTCACATACAAACACAAATATAACAACCAAAATGCCTTTTTTTTTCACCTGACCTTTCCCTTTTAGGGTCCAGAACGTTGTGTCTTCATCAATGCGAGCTAAATTAGCAGCGTACTCCTTGGCCCTGCTGCTGCACATGAGTCACATGACTGCTGACCTCACATTACTGCACCGTGACCTGGCAATCACTGAGGCCAGGTAAGGGGGGGAAGGCTGCATTTGTATGTGGAAACTTTAGGGTGTGTATGTATCATTTTGTAATGTGTAACACAAAGGTATTTAACATTGAAGAATATATTAAGAACACATTACTCTTTAAATGACAGTTGAAAGGACCATTATTAAATAGGGATTTCTCAATCTAGACTCTATTTTCCCATGTTTATCGGACTAAGTGACTAATAAGGACAACTATTTCTGAAATTGGTCCAGTACTGAGGGAGAGTGCTACAGCTGGCAGAAGCAAAACTGAGCTACAACGTAATCCCTCTGTGCAACTGCCCACCTGCAAACCAAGTCCATTCAAAGTACTTGTTTTTGTCATTCAGATTGTTATTTTAAGTGTCTGACATGATTGAAAGGATCCCTACAGAGGTAAGACCTTTTTCTTTTTTTCTTTTTTTTTTAGAGGAGTAAGATGTGTTTTGTTTTATTGCTGTTACTTGAACATCGCCATCTTCATTCACACTCGAAAGAAACAAAATACAACGTGACAAAAGCATCGTCCTCTGACTGTTTGAACTCTAGGTTGGTAAAATTCAACTCTTTATTCACTGCATTAGATGTGAAAATATCAGGAGGGTAGTGAGAGGGAGGACAGACATCAGCAGAAACTATGGGTACAGCCAGAATGTTTTCACATCTACTTGTGTGAATAAAGGGCTCATATTCACCAAACCAGAGCTTGTGATTGTTGGAGCAGTGGAAAGATGAACAAAGACGGTTTTGGTGAGTTTCATCTTGTTTCTTGATGAATGAAGATGACAAAGATAAAATAATAAAATGGTTAGTTTGACAAGAGCAATAAAACAGATGTTCCTGGTTAAACGAAACATATCTTACTCTTTTAAAAAAAAAAGGTCTATCTTTGTAGCGATCCTTTTCATAGCAATACCACTTAAAAAAACAGCCAGAGCTTGTCAGTGGCAAAACCAAGCTCTCTTAGTGGATGTCCAAGGGTACAGGTCAAAAAAATACCCATTACCCTTTAAGGTTAATGGTGATGACTCGGTTGCATGTATTGATATTCATCTTTTTCTGTTCTTTCTGCTTCAGGTTAGTCACATCAAGCTGTGACTCATACGATTCTTGTTGTCTACAGATGATTATCACACCTCAGAAAAACATTGTCAATATGTGGTGCATTAGAATAACTACCTGATTATTTTGTGTCTTCCAACAGGATGATTGAAGTAGCAAAATCAATGGGACTGAGCCTAGTTAGACCACAACGGGGGAGAGGTGCTGAGGCTGAACTGGGAGATGACCACAGGCAGGCCTCTCTTGTTCTACCACTGGTCAAATATGATCAGTTCATGGAGAGACGGAAACGCAAGAAAATGCACTGAAGATCAAGATGAGAAAACAAGAATTGGATAGAGAAGGCAGGGGGCTATAAAAATTGAAAATGCCACAAACAAGAACTGTTTATTAATGTATTTTGTTGACAAATAAAGTGGTAAACCTTTGAGTTGTACATGATATTGTTCCTTAATTCTTTGTAAGATACAAAAAAGCAGAGTAATGAGCTGTAAACAAATTCTAGATGACAGAAAAAGTCTAGCTTAGATGGTGATAACGTATAGGCACATTTGTAGACAGCACATATTGCACACTGAACATTGTTTTCCTTCTACAACTAGCTATTACCAGGTGAGTCTGTGTGGTTGTTGACCGTATCTGGAATAATATACTTATCCTCCACTGATTTTCAGAGTCGGAGAAATCTGAAGTGCATCACATTTTAAAAACATGGAGGACATGATACAGAAAACAGATTCACCAGGAAACAGCCCTGTGCAAGAGGCAGAAGCTTAAGTTTGGCTTTGTTTTTTGTTTTTTGCATATACACCTCATGCTATGACAACTCCTCCCCTAGCTACAATCATTGATTGATTTTTTTAAAAATCAAACAAGGCACAGCTTTACTCTGTAACATGGTTGAAGCCGGCACCTCTGATGCCTCTCGCTCCTGCTAGGATTTATAAATGTGCACCTCCTAACCAGTGAGTCTCAGAAGCAAACTGACAAAACCAACAGTCTACAGCAGTTCTGTACATGGATATGAAATGTGCATGAAAAAGACCATGATTAAAGCTTCAGTATGGAAATTGTTGTTTGACTTGTGCTGTACTCAAGCTTCACTTCATTAGTCCACATTTTACAAGTGCACTGGAATTTTAAGATAAAATTTACAAAAGTGATATCAGATTTACAAAATATTGTGCCACCCTGATGCACTGGAAGATGGATGGTCCCTTTAGTGGTTATACTCGGAGCACCCTCTTACTTCTTGGGCAGTTCTCAACAGGAGGGGCATCATCTTGGAAGGGCCTCGGAGGAAGGCCAGAGTGCTCCACATCCCCAAAAGTGATGCTGATCTCATGGGAAAGTCATTTATATTGTTTTTTTTTAAGTACTCGTCAGTGTTCACAGGATGGAGCAGAACATGCTGCCACTGTGGCAACCGCTCTCTACAGTGGCGCTGATCCTGGTCGTCATGGATATTCCAAGTCGGGAAGGATATTGGGACGAGGACAGGCCAGAAGGGGAGCTGGCCAGCGGACGAGGTGGAGGGTTTTCCAAAATCCCGGGAGGAGCAGATGTACAGCTACAAAATGCAAAGAGGTTTTTGTTTTGTTTTTTAAGTGAAGAGTAAACAGAAATTGCTGCATACAAAAATGAGCAGAGAGGCAAATGTTGGACCTGATGACATATGATCACCTTTAAAATTGATATAGTAAAGAGTTCTTTCTTGAGATATCCAGCCATTAGGGAGTCACATTATTATTATTTCAAATCATGTTTCTGGCCACTTGGAGAAGTCTAAAATTCACTCCCTTCCATCTCTGGATTTGATCTCTATCTACTCCTGAGGAAAATATCTGGCACTTAAGCTGGTAAATGCTGCAATATGTTCAACAGCTAGTTGCTTACTCTGTGTCTGTCATTTGGTGCTGAGTAGGTACTTGTACAGTCAGTTCTCAGAGATTTTTCACTGAAAACAGCTGCCATCTGTGGTCAAAAACAACACTATGAGAGGTGATTACGTAGCTTTGTTAAATACTTGATTCTGATTGGTTAATTACAGCATTCTAAGGTCTTATAGCAGACCGTTGCTATGTATAACATACTGCTGCTATGAAGAACAGAACATTGCTAAGGATACAGTTCTGATCATTTGGAGTAACAATAAAATAATTTTTAAACCCATGGAATCATTTTTAAATTAATGTTTTGTGTCAAATTAATTATTTTTTGGTATTTACCATGTGATAAGCAGGATAATGTACAGTGAGCAGGTCATTATCACAAAGCCCCGACACAGTGATACAGAACTGAAGATGATGTCCCATTCACTGTACATGATCCCTAACATGGATTATAGCTGCTTTAAAGGACCAGTATGTAGGATTTAGTGGTGAGCTTGCAGATTCCAAACACCTTGTCTCACACTCCCTCCCAAGTCTGTAGGAGAAAGTACAGTGGCTGCAAAATGTATGCAAAGTACAAAAGCCCGTAATAAGAGCCAGTGTTTGGTTTGTTCATTCTGGGCTACTGTAGAATAGAAGAACAAAGAAATAGAGTATTTTGCCTTTTAGAATTACAATGAAATGCTTTGCAGTAATTTGTCACATCTGATTTATCAGCTATAATTTCATTATAATAATAAATATGAATATACATTTCCATTATCTGCCCTGATATTTATTGTGCATTCCTAGTAGACACATGGTGGTGCAAGACATGGATGTAAGAGGACCTGCACCCTCTGTAGATATAAACTCATTCTAAGTTAATGAAAACACAAAGATTCTTATTGTCAGGTGATTATACATTAATGAAAACATACTTATGAATATTATGTTTCATTTCTGCCATATTCTGACTCTAAATCCCTGTAAATCTTACACACTGGGCCTTCAAGTGTGTGGACAACAAAAGGAAAGAAAGAAAGAGTGGTGGTCTCTGAATCTCTGGCACTTTCTGTTGGTTGCCTAGTTACCTGTTATTATGCCTTAGAACACTATTGTTGCGCAACACACAGCTCTCATTGCCAGGATCCATATGTAGCAGTGTTTTTTTGTTTCCAGGGTGGCCCTGGAACAAGAGATTGTCATGGACTACACCTTTTACTGGCCCAAGCACAGCAATGCCACAGCCCTGTGCCGGTTGGACACGGTTGCGCAGTACCTAAAGATAAAAATGATAAAACCATGAAAATGCACATAAGTGATTATTGTTAGTATTTCATTAAGGAGTCAATGTATAGTGTTGCACAAGTAATTTGTGTTTATACCTATGTCCATCTCACCTTGATGTCAGCACTGCCAGAAACTTGGATCCCACATCCACGATTTCCAACCACATCATTCTCTACAATCTGCCCATTCCCACTGAAACTGACACCGTGGCCACTGTTTTTATAGATGCCGTTGCCACGAAGCTCCACTCGGCAATCATTCTCCACAGTAACACCACCTCGACCATTGTCAAGGATGCAGTTTGTAACCAGTCGGGTCAGCTGACTGCTCTGCAGCACAGCAATGCCAGTGCCACGGTTACTGTTTATGAGGTTAGCAAAAACATTCAGGGATTCGCTGCTCTTTATGTACAGACCAACTGCTGCAGAAAAAAGATGGACAGATCATTAGAGACAGGAGGTAAATCACTGTGTACCAGACACTATCCATTAGGTCTATGTATTACCTCCATTGTAGTTTATGCAGTTGCTCTCCACAAGGGCCACACTGATGGAACGACGGGCAGAGTGGCGCTCATCCTCACTGTCCAGATCACTCTCCCATGCAAACAGCTCCCCCTCTTCATTCAGGTTCTCTTGGCCATCTCTCCCTTCCCCTTCTACCCCCCTCCTTTCCCCGCTGCCTCCATCTCCACCAATCCCCTCCTGCCCTGGCCAGTTCCCCTCCCTTGCCTCCATGTTCTCTGGGTCCTTCCTGCAGAAGACTGCCAGCCCATACATACAGTTATGGGTGATGTAGTTTCCCAGGAGCTGCGGGAGGCTGGACGACATAACCCAAACACCACAGCCTTTGTTACCTGAAGAAACAAGAGGTAGAGGAGAAAAGAAATATCTGTGCCATGTCAGTAAAGATGAAATCAAAAATAAGATGTAATCTCAAGATAAATGTATGATGCTGCCTTTACACACTGAAATTACATACAGTAAACATGGTTTCCCTCAATAAGTCCACGGCCTCTTTCTCCCACCACAACGCCATCAGAGTAGCCATAACAGATGTAGTTGTTCCTCAAGATGGGGTCTCCTCCTCTGCGGATGTCCACACCACCCCACTGGTTCTCTTTGATCACATTCTCTAGAATGAACATGTATTAATATGTAAAAGAAAATCAGGGGTCATGACTACAAGAGGTGCTTTAATTTCTCTCTGAGGCACATCAATGGGGTAAAATAAAGAGCCCATTTGGGATGCTGATGTGAAATGTGGAAAATGAGGTAGGACAGATCCACTTACACACCTGTTATCATCCCCCTGCCGTTCTCATTTATAGCTATTCCTGCAGCCTGGCCCTGGAATATGTGATTCCCACTAAGAGAGAAAGTGAGGAATGTGAGACGAACAGGAGTAAATATTGAACAAGTCCAGACTTTAAATAGTAGTCTATGAAGAAACACCAGCCTAGGCTCTCTTATTTGTTACCATCTGCACCCCTAGCATCACATCTGACATGCAACACTGCTTACACCATATTTTTACTGTAAAAAGCTAAGTGTAAATGTGTGACAGGGAAAAATATACCACTGCACTGCAGCAGGTGTGGTGACTGTGAAGTATAATTTTAAAGGCTACACAAGTTTTCATTTAAAGAAAGAGGGTTGTAAAGCTGGCACAGACAGTTTATTTTTGGCGTCACTGAATGCCTTTAAGTGTAATGTAATTCAGGTTGTCTGAGAGAAGACTAGATTTCTGCTCCTCCTTTTGGCTCCGTTGTCAGACTTTAGAAAATCTAGCATGTGACAGCAGACTTTAGCCAAACACAGGTAGGTAAGACAGCTGATTGTTGAGTCTCATTTCTAAAATGTCAGTATTTGACACCCTAGGAATGAGACTCAACAATCAACTATCTTTGAGCCACCAATCCAAACTGTCGATAATTTGATGACCCGCAACTGAAACCAAATGATGAACTATCCTTCTCCAGAATCATTTACTGCAGCTTTAAGGGTTGTATTTGCATAAATAATGAAAACATACTTTTATAGAATGTAGGCTGATTGGCAATAATTCCAATGATAAACTGAATATTGTGCAATCACTCAAGGATGCCGCTGGCTAAAATGCTTGATTTTCACGGCAGATCTTCTAAAATATTGTGATGCATGTTGGAATGTTTTTAGGAATAAAACTGCAGGAGCAAGTATAACTTTAAAAAAAGAGTAAGTAACCTTCCCAAAATATGCTTAATTAATAAATGAAGAAGTACAAGTTGGGGGTTTTCCACAAAGAAGCAAGTTTTTTGCTGCTCAAACTTAGTCAAAATGGCAAACACAAAATTGTAAAACAAAGTGCACAGAGCATTGATAAATGTCAAAAGGAATGACAAACCTCATATTTCTTTTCAGTACCTGTGACTAATTAAAAAAATTAAAATACAAAAATGGATGTTTAGAAGAGTGGTAGACTGGGTCTAAACACTTTGCTGACTGTCAGACCTGGGTTTGTTCTTGAAGAACATCTTGACATATTTCACATGTTGACATGTCAGGCACAGCAGGAGAAGCACAGGGTGCTGTGTGCTGTGACTGTAGGCCTATTGTAGTGATGGTTTGCTCAATAACATTGCTTCAGTTTGATGGAAAATTACATGTCTTTCGCCATTAGTGGAAAAAACATGCTGTATGAGCACAATGAATAAATCAAAGCTATGGGAAAAGGAGGGACTAAACATTCTTTGGCAAGTTAGATGTTTGCACAGTCCCACCTACCTGACCACAGGATTCCCACTGAAGAGAATATACACACCGGCCTCTTTGTTGTTGTAGATCTGGTTGCCCCGAATTGAACCTTTCCCATTGCCAAGGACAACAACCCCTGAACGTAAACCACTATGGATTCTGTTACACTGGGGAATGAAAGAATGAATGAGGGAGTAAAAATTGAATAAAAAAGATAATCAAATTCAGAGCAGGGTTTCTGCAGGATTCAACAAGTTACATTTAAGACTTTTTAAGACCATTATGAACACAATGTAAGAACTATGTCACGTCTATACTGGCCAAAAATTAAGTTAATTATTTTTTAATATTATGAAATCCGCCAATCCAAATCAGGTAATGTAAAACTTCTTGTTCTTGCCACACTTGAAGGTAGAGCATGAAGCTAGTTTGGTGGAATAAATTCTGACAGGACTGCATAGTTTGCATTAATGGTTACTGGTTCCATGTTGGTTTCATTTTGTATTTTTTGTTAGTGTGATCAATAATTATTTTTTTTCCAAAACACACTTAAAAGCAAGACTGAAGTTAATGCCACTTTTAAAAGTAATGTTGACTTCTCAATCCAATCAATGTTAAGATGTTAATCTTAATCATATTTAAGACATGTTAACAATAAAAAAAAATCAGATTATTGTATTTTTGGATTTTTATACAATTATCATAAGTTTTATTGAGGACTATTTGCACAAAACTGCTTCACATCATCATGAATTATTCGACAGTCTACAAGCTCTGAAGTGATAAGACGTAAGGGGCAAGGGTGCAATGTGGCATTGGGACCTCAAAAGAATGCCAATCTTTATGGTGTCTGCAGAACAGAGTTTGACAAAATAATCTTATCCTGTTATGCTGCTGAATGCTCTGGGAAAAGCTACTAAGTGGAGCTTGTGTTAAAATTATTTTGTCAAATGAGTACTGCCTCTTCTTTTTGATAATTTGACTTCATTAGGCAGTGAAGCAGCACTTACCACAATGATGGGGTTAGCCCCCTTACGGATGTCCAGCCCCGCCTCCCCATTTGAGTGGATGTTGTTTTCTGCAATGAGGCCCTGAGCAGAGAGGCGCAAGAACACACCTGATGCACGGCACTCACACACCTCGTTTCTCAGCATCACTATCTGAAGGAGGTAAGAGAGCAGGAGAGGGAGCTCAAGTAACACTTGACTGCTGCTTAATTACTCATGATCGGAGCTACTTACTTAACTCGATACATGGCTGAAAATGTATGCTGCCTATAAAAGTCACTGAACTAAAACTTCAATTTAAGTGTGTTGAGATAAATTCAAATAGCACTTCATTAGTCTGAAAAGTATTATTATGATCTTATTTACTGTGGAGTTCTGGATGCAACGGACAGCATAGTTCAGCCCACGGAAAACATTGCCCTCCAGCCGAGCTTGTCCATAATTAGACAAATGGACACCACCCTTCCCTTCCCTGAAGAGGCAGCGTCTGAGGATACAGCCAAGAGTGGATGCTGCCAACATCTGAGCCTCTGGGTCCCTGTCTAGTTCCTGCTTAAAGGTGAGAAGTTCAGGGGTCACAGATGGGGGATCTGGGGAGGATGCTAGTGGACGAGAGCCATCTGGCTGGGGCTTGAGCAAATGGGAGAGGCCATGATGGTCACAGGGGATTTTGTAATCCAATTTTAATGGGTTTTTTGTGTTATTAGTTCTTTCTCCGTCTTGGTTCTCCTCCTCTCCCTCACTGCGGTCACCATCACTCCAGCAATCCTCAATCACAGTGCCCTGACACACTGTCTCCACCCCAGTCCTCCTCTGCCACTCCTCCATGTTCACATGCTCCTTTTTAACATTAGGACCTGGCGGTTGATGTCCATCAGTGGAACCAGCCAGATGACCTCTAGGAGGGCTGTTGTTATTCCCAGCTGTGCCACATGATGGGAACGTCCTGGCCAAGGCAGCCAAGTGTTTACAAGCCCAGTTTCTTTCTGAAACTGGAGGACCTTCAACTGTCACAGAAGCTGTATCACTCCCCGAGAAGTCACAGCTGTCCAATAAACTCAAGACAACACCCAGCAAATGAGCAGAGCTGCCTTGTGAGAAGGAGCAGAAGCGAGCTTGGCAGGTTCCTGGGCCACGGACTTGCAACTGAGCCCCCTCAAAGTTGCAGTTATCAAGTTGGACATGACCCCATGATGTCTAGAGGAAAGGAAGGAGAGACAGGTGATTGAAATCAAACAGATTCAGCAACAAAGAAACAAGCATAATTAAATCTGATTTTGTTAAAAGGCATACCATGCATTTTCCTTAAAAAATGTATATAGACTCAAAATAATTCCTCACAGTCGTCATTTATTACGACTGTGAGGAATTATTATGTTATTATTAGAAGTATGTGGTTGTGGCAGTTATCTGCAGATACCCTGTCATCTGCATGTATTTTCTCATTTTCTCATATTTTGTTGTGTTCAGGACATTTCTGAACTTCAGCCTGTTTGGCAGTGGTGTGTAGCCCCCAGCATCTACAGGGTTTGAAGTTGGGATCCTGTAAAAATAGCAACCAAGATTGCAATTGCTGTCTCTTTCCTCTCTCTCTCTTTGTGAGTCTCTTTCCTCTTTCCTCTCTCTGTGAGAGCAGCAGAGAGAGTGGGACACACACACACACACACACGCACACACACACACACAGGTGGAGTAGACTGAGAATCGCACTGGTTGTATTCACACAATATCCAGCACTGTGCAGAGATCTGGGCGTATTTATTTGTGCTTAAAGCCATATTCCACCTCAGAATATTAGTCCACTCAAATATGTACAATGTACAATATGTACAATATGTACTCACCTCTATGTCGATGTGAGGATGGGTGAAGGTCTTCAGTTCACAAAACAATCCTGGAGTTTCAGCAGAAAACAGGGTTGCAGCCTCATCCAGTACAATGGCAGTGAATTGTGGCCGCGGATAAAATGTAAAAAAAAAAAAAAGAACACAAAACAAACACAAAATGTCTCCATCCTGCTTGTGTGGTGTAATCCAAGTGTCCATGAGTCGCGACATTAAAATTTAACCACAAAAGACACCATTTAAGTCTTGCGATACATCAACGCCATGTTTATATGCTACCTGGGAAGCTACAGTTGACATTTCAGCTAAAAACATGGTGTAAATGGCATCTTTTGTGGTTAAATTTTAAAGTCGTGGCTCACAGACACTTGGATTACACCACATGAGCAGGATGGAGACATTTTGTGTTTTTTTTTTGTTTGTTTTTTTTACATTTTATCACTGCCATTATCACTGCCATTAGCTGCAACCCTGTTTTCTGCTGAAACTCCAGGATTGTTTTGTGAACTCAAGATCTTCACCCATCCTCACATCAGCACAGGGGTGAGTACATATTGGGTGGACTATCATTCTGAGGTGGAATATCGCTTTAAGAATGAAATGTGTAATGTCACTGAAATATTTGATCTTGCTAACATGGGTCCCACTCTTAATTCACTCTGTATTTCTGCATCCAAAATCACATACAATGTACTACCTACCCTAAATGTGTATTATTGTTCAACATACTTGTAAAAAAAAAAATAATCTTAAGTATTTATCTTTTCAGACGTACTGCTCAGTGCATATGACATCACATCCTGAGAGCCTGATTTAAAAATATATTGCATCTAGAAAAGTGAAAGTTATGTGCAGACATCCACATAACCCCCATTCTAAGCAGACTCCAAAAAGTAGTATAAACAGAACTAAGAGGCATCCATGGGGTCTGAAGCTGTCTGTATGCATTTGTTTGGGAGTATTAGTAGTGACTCTTCTTCTCAACCTTTAAGATTTTGGCAGACTAGGTTGATAATATATAAAGACATTTTAAAAAAAACATCATTACAAGCTGTTGTTTACCTTGTAGACCACAGTGGAGAACCAGGGTGGCATGAAAACCAGATTACACAGCCTGGCAGTAGGGCACTGCTGCTCCATACACACCAGGAGGGCCACCTCACCCAGTCGCCCCAGTCCCACCAGCTCCACAGGCACCTTCAACGCCACTTCTGCCTGCTCCTCATACACCCCCGGATGGAGAACCACGCGGTCGTATGGCCCGGCCACCCCAAGGGCCCCACGAAGGGTCTCAAACTCACATCCGGGCCCCACATGCCAAACCCTGCGGTCTTTCCGGCGACGGAAAAAGAGGAGACAGGCAGAGGATTGGAGCTCTGGTCCATTTTGAGTCCAGGTGCGAGTAGCCAGGGCATGCTGCTTCAGGGCCTCTCTCCAGGAAGGGGGCTCCAGGTGGGGCTGACTGGGCCAGTTGGGATGCCTGCACTCAGGGCAGCCGAGGCAGAGCTGTCTCCATCGGGTGTTATCCAGAGAGAGGACGAGTTCACGCCAGGCACGGCACACCTGGCAGCAGCGGCCCAGGTCAGGGAGAGGAAGGTAGGCTAAGATAACCCTCCACATCTCCACCGGGAGGCTGCCCACCTCCATGGCAGCGGAGGCACCGGCTGGCTGGGGAGCACCGGGACGGGAGGGGGCACCTGGAAACCTGGAAACAGTCAGTCACACGCACACACGCACGCACGCGCAGTTAAGGAAACCGTTAGCGTCAACCGTTACACAACAACAACAAAGATGACGACGAGAATTCTAGAACGTTACTGTGTTTCAATGTAACTAATATCTCCACATTTTGTACTGAAAGTTTGCTGCGGTTAATGGCGGTTAGCTAGCGAGGTAACTTACCGCTGTTATTTGCAAACCTAGCGTAACTAACGTTAGCTACACCATCACCAAACCAAACACAGGGAAGCATCGTCAAAAAGAAAAAGGCTTACCTTTCACCAGTTTGCCATAGTTAGATGAATCAACACATGTCTGTTCGATGTTCAGAGCAGCTACGTATGCGTTACATGTCTGCGATAGCGACTTTTTCCTCACTGCTTCTTCCAGAGTTCATAACAATCCATGATGCCTGCAGATGTGCCATCGAAATGGAGTTCAATCGCTTCCAGTTTACGGCAAGAGCCCACGAAACAAACAGAGAGCTGTTCCTCCGTCTTCCGCTTCCCATCAGTGGGCGTTAACCTTGTAGACAGATTGCTCTTAACATTGTTGTTGACCAGTTAAATCCTATGCAATATGACGTATGTTGTTCAGTCTAATGCTGCAGAAAGAGTTTGGTGCTTTATTCCAAACCTATCTTGCTTCTCACATCTGTCTCGAGCCCCCAGGAAAAATAAAAATATTACATTTCAAATTTTCCAAAAAGAAAAAAAGATGTCTCTTTGCCATTTAGGGTTTTTGCTTTCTTTCAAATTATACACCTTATTCCACTCAGGTGCAATATCAATTATAAAATATCTTTCCTATGTCCTGTTTAGATAGTACTTAATTTTATTTTCTCTTGTTTATATCTTGCTTGTTTACTTATGTATTTTTTATATTTTGCTTTATATTTATTATTAAATCTATCTCCATTTGTAGCTGTAACATTGTGGGATTTTCCTATCTTATCTTATCTTATCTTATCTTATCTTATCTTATCTTATCTTATCTTATCTCAATGGAATTTTTTAAAACAACCTGACACAAGTTGCATGATTTTTTTTAACTGAGAAAAAAAATGCTACATTATTTTCATTTGCATACTATTTCACCTTGGGCTGGATGATATGGTTATAAAAAAAAAATCACATTGCAATTATTTTGAGAAATTTTGCGATTGTGATATGATTTACCATTAGTGAAAAAGATCACTTTTGCATTCCATTTTTGCCATGCCATTTGTCAGGGATATACATCTAGAGAGCAAGATTTGTAGACTAGGGCATCTGTGCAGCACTACAGCACTTCAGTACAATTCTGTTTTGTCACACATTTTTCCCTTATCAAAAAATTGCAGCTTCTGTGATCTGGATGTTGCATGTGGCCAGTTTACAATTTCAATAATATTTAAATCAGTTTTCAACCCTAATTTCCCCTTAAATAAATATCAATCAAATAATGGTAAGTAAGTGTCATAGCAAGATAACAGGGTGGGGGACATACTGATGAATGAAATGAAAAACAAGGCATTTTAATTTTTGCAAAATGGTGACAGAGCATTTTTCATTTTCACTGTGGAAACCATACCATTGTTGGTGGTACTAGATGGGATAGTTCCCTTTGTGCTCTGAGAAACAGGCTGCAGTTTATAACATGCAAGACCTGGCAGGCAGAGAGGAAGGCTGGCATACCATGGTTGATAGAAACCCAAGACAATCTGATGGGAAATGAAGGGGTGGGCTGGTTTAAATTGTGCTAAACTGATGATGGCAAATAAGTGTGCGGGTGGGTGTGTGAATCAAGTGAACGATGGGAACACTGGGGTTAGTGAAGGTCAGGTGGGAGTAGCTGGGAGTCGGTGCCAAGCAAGGAAAACAGGCAGACAAGGGATTAATAGCTAGCTGATGTTTTGACATGTATTTCACCAAGTGCTTTGACACCTGGCTTTCAAAACTTTTTTTTAATATTCTTTCAACACCAAGTAGAATTTAAAGGCAAATGAAAGGCTTAATTTCCCCTTTTATCCAAATCCCATTCCATGACAGGGTTGATTTGTACATGTCTGTTTCTCAATTAATTTCTGAAATGTTCATGTCTTTTACCAGGAAATATACAAATCCTTTTATACAGTCAAAAAGTTGCTAAAGTTTCCTTTTCTACAGGAATGGAAATAAGGTAGGTGCTTTGTGATGTTGCATCCCTAAAGCAACTTAGAGTTTTTCCATCTTACAGGTTGATGAACTTGCTGGAGGTAATATCCCATGGCTGCAGGAGAAGGTTGCAAATTTGAAATGACCTGCCTGATTTATCTGGCATCTCTGGAATTTATGTAGTTTTTGAAATTCTCTTTTTATTCAAGTAGAAAGTCAGTTGGTACAACATATCTTCCATTAGACTTTTGTTTTTAGAAGCAAACTGAGCAAACATACAAATAAATAAAGAAAGAACTTTTTAAAAATCTGTGTTGCAACCGACCAGGAGTGTTACAACACAGCTGATGTACTATCACCTGAAATCTGTTCTATTTGGGTTGATAAACTCAATCCACCCATTCCAACATTTAACAAAGGTGTCTGTTTTGATTCTTGAAGCAAAATTGTAGCATTACAAAAACATGATACATCACATTAAACCAGTCTTCTGAAGAAGGTGAACCCTGACATGACCACTTGTCGTAATGGCTTTTTTTGCTGGCGACCAGCAATATTCTAAACCGGCCATTTCCAAACTTAAGTATGCCCTGCGCCAATTTGAAATCTGAATATCTTGTGTGGCCCACCCAAACATTCAATCACAGCTCTGCGCAGATCAACCCATGAACTTAATTGCACTAATGATTTCAGTGTTAATGTGACGGGTCATCAAATATGACATAACACCTGTAAAACTAGGTCAGATAGATGAAGAGTAACATGTAATTTAGTTCCAATTATTTAAAGTATATTTGATTATAAATATTTTACAGTAGTTTCAAACTTACAAAAGCGAAACTTGAAGGTAGAGTCAGTAGGATTTGTCTGTGAGCTGTTATAAACACATCAGGATGTCAAATATCACTGTACTATGTTGGTGAAATGTCCCGAGCACAGCAAAACAATGAGAAGAAATAAGGAAATACAGGCAGAGGGCAGGGACGTTGGAGATACAGCCACCATAGCACACTTCTAGTGAGTCACAGGTGATAATTAAAATTAGGTAGGTATATAGAAGTCTATACACTTTTTTAGAAAAAGGTTGCAGATTATTACCTTTAAAAATGTTTTGTTTATTTTCAGTGACAGCCCACCTGTAGTACCTTCACGGCCCGCCAGTGGGACATGGCCCACACTTTAGGAATCACTGTCCTAAACATGTAAGCTTTAGGGAAACCAAGAAGTTGTGGCGCCATCTTACCCAAGTACTATGCTGCTTTAATTGTCTCCCAGTGACTGTGAGTCTTAGAGCATCGACAAAACATGTGGTAAATGATTAACTCCCACAGACCCACAGCCTCTCCAGGATGCTGTGCAACTCACCCAGATCTTAAAGTTCATCGGCTCTAAAGAATTTTGCCATATTTTTCCAATTAAACTCTATCCAAGACAATGAGTTGGTTGGTTGCTGACGTTTATCAAGTACATTTTCCCACTCCGCTGATTTTTGGTGATTAGGTGCAGCTGTCCAACAGATGAATGATTTTCTTGGAAATGAAAAAGATTGTTGAACTCTGGGGTAATAATGCGGTGAAAAGAAAAAAAGGTTGGCTGCCAGTGAAGGACTGTACTTAACTGCCATAACATGATTATAGTCCTGGTGGTGTGCACCTTTGTCCAAGAGGTGGCGATGTCCTTCCACTGAGGATTTAATCTGACCCGACAGGTACACTGTGCTACATGACACAACCCAAAAAACATTGTTTGAAATGTGGTTTTCAAATTGTATTTTCAGGACATTTTAATTCTATTTTCACCATCACAAACAGAAAAAAGACCTCCCCAAAAACCTGAGAAATGTTTAACAGAGGAGAGCAGAGTGGCCAATTGCATCATAGATGAGGGAAAAAAAAGAAAAATGAAACATAAAATCTTGGATTTATACCATGACTTATGGTGCTTAACCCCCCACTCCCACCCCCAAAATGCAAAATACAAAAACTATAACTCTGCAACTGGCTAACAAGAACTTGCAATAAAATCATTAAATTTATTCACAAACATTGTCTTAATATTTCAGATGAAAATGTGTGTGTTTTTGAAGACATAGGCATACACTTGGTTTTTAGGTTATTTTATTGTGCGTTTACAGGTTGATCTATTTATTTCACCATCATGTATATCCTGCTTTGCATTTGAAATATAAGTATTTAACTGCTCACAAAAAGAACTGCTCAAAGTAAAAGTAAAGACATACAATAGGATGTTTAACATATTAAACAGTTAAGAATATAGGTTTGTGTCACCATGCAGTCCTGTCTGGCTGACATTTAGGAAATTAAAAAGTTGGCTATAGATGATTTAAGCACAATCTCTTGAGTATGACAGCTGCTGCACAAATCTTTATCATCCAGATGAACAAACTCTTCATGCTTCATCAGAGCAATCCATCTTTCAACTCTGAACTTCGAATCAATGATGATGGAAATGTGTCTCTGTGTCTCAAGGTGCCTGCCTATGGAGAGAGAAAATGTACAAAGTTGGCACTCTCACTTCATTTACACATACTGATTACACAATAAAATGAATTCAAAATACAATATTCATAAATTAATGGAAAGTATTTATGATCATATGAAATTCAATAACTGAAAAACAACAACAACAAAAAGACTCATTAGAGCACCTCAGATTTTTTGGGCCAACCAGTACCACTGACTTCAATTAATGGTAATCAGGACAGTCACTGTTTTTTCATTATCACTAAAAAAAAAAAAACAGCTGATATTTTACTTTTATAACACCATCACTTCTTGATCTATGCAGTACTTCCTTTTTTTTCCTCACCATTTTTGCTCTACTGGTCAAGAGGGTAACTGTCACCTCTGGTTCTCAAGAACAAGCTGGTCCACTCATTCAGGCAGTTAATGACTAATGGTTAACCAGCTCCCTGGAAAGGAACTTCATTCTCTTCTGCAAACATCCTCATATTTTACTGTAAACATGGTGAATGAGAATGAATGTTTAGAAATTCTACTGCCCTGTTCTAGCCAGGATTGCCTTTGAGTCGATACTAAGATAATAGTACCCCCCCCCACCACCACCACCACCATTGCAGAAAGACATGCAACAGACTGTGAAATCCTACTGATTTCATGTGCTTTCCCGGCAGCAGTGGCAATTAACTAACTTGCACTTCTATGCATTTTTTCAGGTATCTGTACATTACTTGAGTCTTAATTTTTCTGACAGCGTTTTACTTTTTGTCCCTACATTTTAACACAGATATCTGTACTTGCTGCTCCTTACATTTTTAAAACATGCTTGTTACTTCAGTGTTAACGCAATCAAACGGAATTATTGATTATTTTTGATTTTGCACCGTTGCGTGCCATCTTCATTACACCAAGACCGATTTCACCTTAAAAGCACGAGCTAACGCCTACACACTTACTCCATACCATAAAAAAAGATTAATTGACAACGTTTTGGTCACACCTGGATCTTCATCCAAGATACAATCGGCTCCAACAGCTCCAACTCTCAATACGACTTTTTATGCCATGCATTAAGTGTGCGAGCGTTACCTTTTTCTTTTAAATGTTTTCTGAAAGCCTTGCACTTACTTCATGTGCGTATATGGATGAGACAATACAAGAAAAGACGAATCCATCGTGTATCCATCAGAACACATGATGCATGATAATGCAATGAGGTGAAAATGATGAGAAAGACGTAACGATAAGATGAAATGAGGGATAAAAGAGACGAAAGCGAGGTAAGAGCACAAAGTGAGATAACAAGACAAAAAAAAGACCCAGTAAGACAAAAACGACGCAACAAGATGAAAACGACGTGAGCAGACATACAACACGAGATGAAAGAGGTGGAAAACAGCGTAAGAGACATTATATGATGAGACAGGGAAACGGGGGGTAGGGGGGGGGTTCAGTGAGCTTTTCAGACAAACAGCTGTTTTTGTACCTCTACTTGAGTAAAGAATATGTGTACTTTTGCCACCTGTTACCCTGAACATGATCGAATTCAAAATCGTCTTGTTCAAACGACATCCGTTCTTGTGCTAATCTATTCACACATTCACAAAAACATAGTGAAGATGGACTTACTGAATGCGTGTCCTCTCAAGCACTTTTTTGACCCAGGGAGCACCAGGGTCCAGACAAATCTTTAGTCCAGTTCTTTTAAGTGTGGCACTGCAGGATGAAGTTCAGTTCAGAGATGTCAGGCACAACAGTATTTCTCTAATACTTACACCAGACCCATTAAGACACAATTGACCACCTCAGCCACAAAGCACAAATTATGAGCACAAATTAATTGGACAAGTGTTTAAATTCAGCCCCCGGGCTTACATAATCTCAATGTGGTTGCAGTGGGAGCTGGCAGGGTTCACCTCCACCTGTTCTATGTGACGTCCAATGGGCTTTTTCTCCTTGGTGATGCACTGACATCGCAGATTCACTGGATACCCCTGACTGGTAACTAAAGTAGTGTGGAGTCAGAGAAGGAAATAGGTAAAACATACTGCTGTTTGATAAATGCAGATCACAAACTGGACACAAATCACAGAGTGCATGCATGCTGGCAAGAAAGAGTGTGAGATGTTAAATGCACATGCATCTTCTGATATTATAACATATTTAACTCACCCTCTGGAATAGTCAGGAAAAGCAGAACTGCCAGAGTAGTGATGACAGACATGTCTGCTCTGAAGCTGAAGCCAGATCCACAGTAATCTCTACAGACATTTATATGTAGCTCAGCTCTTCCCTCTGCTGTGGCAAACTATGATGCAAGACCACTTTTCTCATTCACTTATTCCAGGGAACTGAGTTGTTGTTTTTTTTAAATCAGAACTTCTGAGGACAAAGGAGTATTATTACGTTTTGATAAAACTGATAAATTTGGAATTCTTTAGTGTAATCCACAGGGAACTATTTTAATTTATCGTATAATTATCATAAAGAAATCAAAACAAATCTTTCTGCAGAATTAATTTTGGATAATTTATCTCCCTGCAGTAGTCTTGTTAGGAATTATGGCTTTATTTTTAAATACTTAAAAAATATTCTCCCATGAAGCAGCAGACATCAATCAGCAGAAAGTTCTCTGGTTATCTTGGATATCAACCAAATAAAATTTACTCATCTTCTTCTTCTCCTTCTCCTTCTTCTTCTTCTTCTTCTTCTCTTCAAATATTTTGAAATACTCTGTTTTGACTTATAACCTCAAAAAGCCTTGCAACATCACTAAGATAATTCAGGTCTGGTCTCCCTCAAACATGTCAAAATTCTGCAGAAATGGAGCAGTATTTTATGGATATAATTAGAGGGTAAAAGCTAAAGAATAGGTTTACAACTGTGGTTGTCAGTAGGGTAGGTTATGACAAACCAGCAAGCTTGTCCCGACATGACGCTAAACGTCAGAGCAATGCTGTTACACACATGTGGAATGTAAACTTCTGCAGGGCCACCCACCCTCAGACAGATATCCCAACTCAAAGTTTTGTGTGAGGGGAGAAAAAAATGTAAATCCTTCACCCCTCCTCTAGCTGTTAGTACATACAAAAACTCTCTGACATTTCCCACAATTCCCACAGCCTGGCTGCCTCTGAGTATCCTGTTGACTCTAACTTGCTCCAGTTGTATAATGTTAACAACAGTTCAATCCTTAGTCCAGATGAAACTAATTGTTATTATATTACAATGGAGCATGCTTATACTGAAGTGACGTTCAAGCATATCAGCTTTCCTCTCTAACACAAAGACGAAGAAAAGGACTGGGGGATGGTTGATGATTCATTCCTGATTTTCCCAGCTCCTCTTTTCATCGTCATGAATCCAGTCTGTTTTCCACTATCTGGTATCAGTGTGTAGTGTTTTGTGTGTATGTGCCTGTGTTTGGTTTGTAAACCACAGTTTATGATAAGGAGTGAGACTGGTATCAGACAGCAGTTTTGGGGAAACTACTTTGAAACTAAGCATAGCTTTGCAAGCTACCAATTATTTTGAACTGTATGAAGTTGAACTATGGAAAAGCACCCTATAGGACAATTCTAGTTTATTCAACGTAAGCTACTCAGATAAAGTAGTTCAAACTATTATGTAAAGAATGATCAAACTGGAAATGTACATGTGACACAAAGTTATAACAAAATATAATACAAGCAAGTCACATGCCAAGTAAGTATGACCGATGGTGATTCTTCATCAGGCTGAGATTTGGTAGATACATCCATGATCACCCTTTTGTTGCACATGCACTACACAACGGTCAAGTGTGTGGCTGCCTTTGCATGAAGATGCAAAAGCAGCACGCACATCCAAAAACGATGAGTGCTGGGTGCTGGACAGAAGAGCAGATGCAAAAGTACAAAACATAACATAAGTCCGCACACCAGAAACTGCTCCTTTTAGGATTTTTTAAATAGTATCACCACATGTGACGTTTTGGGCAACAGTCCTTCATCAGACATGATGTTATGTGTTATATGTCTGATGAAGGGCTGTTGCCCGAAACGTCACATGTGGTGATACTATTAAAAAATTTGCGGCTGCCTTTGCATGCCTTCATGCCCGTAGTGGTCAGGATGAAAAAAAGGGGGGCAGGGCTGGTGAAAGGGGGCTTAATTATAGTAGAGAAGTAATGGTAAAATAAAAATAAAAAAATCACTCCTTTGTAGTTTCAGTAGTTAACTGGAAAGGTGCATTCAGTAGAGTGGAGATGTCTTTTTTGTAATCACCCACATTTTGACTAGTAACTGTAATTTAATTACATATTTTTGGTTAGTAACTGTAATGGGTTACAATTACATTTATTTTATGATTTAATTACATGTAACTAGTTACATATAAGTAGTTACTCCCCAGCATTGTCAGTATCCTATTAGACAACTGTGTGAAATTTTGTCATAATTAACGTATAAATTCTTGAGTTATGGCCAAAAACGTGTTTGCGAGGTTACTGTGATCTTTGACCACCAAAATCTGAGCAGTTCATCCTTGAGTCCAAGTAGTTGTTTGTGCCAAGTCTGAAGAAATACCTCCAAGGGGCTCTTGAGATAACACACACACAAGAATGTGATGACCTGAAAACCTCTGGGAACAGCTATAATTGGCATGGAAGCATAAAATTCTTTTTCAAGGTGTTTGGTGGTGTCTGCCTGGGCATGCCACCTTCACAGCAGTCAGGATGAGAGAAATATGGAGACGTGACTGGTTATCATCCCCGAACTGTTTGTAGTTTACACAAACTTACACAAAATGTTAAAGGCCATATCTAAGGACAGTGTTTGGTTTGTCCATTCTGGGCTACCATACAAACATGGCAGTGCAACATGACAGAGTCCATGGAGGAGGACCCGTGCCTTCTGTAAATATAAAGGGCTCATTCCAAAGTAACCAAACTTAGTGATTCTTATTTTCAGGTGATTATATGATAATGAAAATGCACTTAGAAATATTAAATTCTATTTCTGCCAATAAATCTCAGTAAACCACACACACTGGACCTTTAACAACACAAAAAATAGCAAAAAGTAATTTACCTACTTGAATCACTAAACAAATGTGACTGCAGCTGAGTCACCAGCATGCTTCTGTAAAAGTAGTTAAACTACTTGTTCAATCACATGTAGCTCACCACTCCCCAGTATGTCAGGCAGAATACCATTCAAGACAGCAACTTCTCTGCAAATGTACAATATTATAATCCACCACATTATGCTCTTATATATATGCCATTTTATGGAATTCTAAGCTATGCCTTAATGCAATGTGCAGTGTTATACCAATGCTGAACAAGGCAACATGTGTCGCAACATTGAGAAAACAAGATTGTGTCTTCATGCAAGCATAAAGCCTGTGGTAGAGAAGTTGCAGAGCAGTTTTTGTCGGGTGCTAGACTGTTTTTTTCCACACAGTTGGTATTTTCTCTGCTCTAAATCCACTTGTGCTGAAGTGGTAACACTGCCAACATAAAAATTAGCGACACAAAAAGTGCACCTGAGTCTGATAGTTCTGCAGATCAGTGGTCACAAATCAAAGTAAAGGACGATTTCAAACCTGACAGCCTGACCTGATGAAAGCCCTTATTATTACCAAAGTTTTTGGTATTCATCTTGAGGGAAATGTTAATATCTGTATCAAATATCTTGGTAATCCATGTCATAGTTGTCAATATATTTCACTCTTAACCAAAAATGTTATACTCATGGTGGTGCTATGAAAAGTCACTTATAGGATAAATTGTGTGTGATTCATGAATTCCCGTACCAAAATTTGTGCCAATCCATCCATAGAGAACATTTTTACTCACTGGTGGAGTTAGAGGAAATGTCAGGGCACCTGCAAGGAAATCGGATTCATCATCTGGAGATTTAATGGAAATCCATCCAATATTTGTTGAGTCATTTCAGTCTGAAGTGGCTTACTGGCTGTCATTCCGCTTAGATTTAAAATAACATGTTATTACCATAAATAATAAACCATGATCCCGATACAGGGCAACTTTAGTTTACTCACAGTTTACCAAATTAAAGTGTTTTCTACTCTGCAACTTGAAAGTTTTAGATGAGGTCAAGGGGAAGTTTTGGAATATCCAAACATGTGTGTATAATGCTGTCACTTAAGATTTCATCACACTTCCCTTTTGACTCTACAAAAGATTGTTTCCTGTATCGTGTAAGTGTGTGTGTGCGTGCATGCGTGCGTGCGTGCGTGTGAGTGAAGTGGATCTTGCTCTAAAATGAAATCCTGCACATTCGTTATTGGAACGAAAGACACGTTTTGTACATGAAAACATGGTAAACACACCCTAAACACTTTTCTCTTCACAGTATTCTCCATTCTAAAAATCATCTGATATTGGCACCCAGGAGTAAATTTGGGGGGAAAACCAACAGATGAAAATGGTCATGTGACTAACCATTTTCATCTGCTGGGGGGAAAACCAACAGATGAAAATGGTTGGTCACATGATGCCTGTCATGTCATTTTCACTTATCTCACCACATACATCATGGTGACCGCAACAGTGACACCATGTAAAATCTTTAAAAAACTTTCCAGTGATGTTCATCACATACTTAATTTAACCAATTGTATTCAGATCTGGTTTCATTTCTGTTAAAACAGAGATAAGCATATGTATATTTTAGATCTGGCCATATCATTTACCCTTTCTGATATTTATCTGTGTTCCTGTTCAATAAAGAAAAAAGAAAATTAAAACTTCTTATTATCAGATGTTTGTATCCTGTCCAAAAGCTTTCAGTCAGCACGTATTAAGTTCGAGTGGGGCAACAACTGAAGAATTAACATGTCAAAACCGCAAGATTACCCCTTAATCAGAAATTACTCCATATTTCCTTCTGCTTTGTGAGTGCAGTGACGTGATGCAGGCAGATGTGTTTGAGCTTGTTGAAGTTTCGTCAGGCTTCAGTCCCACAAAGCTTTTTGGCACAGTGCCTTATTGCTGTAAGAATGTCAAATGCATGAGTTAGCAAATACAGTACCTTCTTGATGACTGTCTTAAATACCTCAAAATTATGTGTTTTTAATCTAGGGTGCATGAATGTGGTTTACAAAATCAAAAGTTTCTCTTTGGGATTATTTAATTTATTATAACTGTATTATTCCAATCGGTCAATTGCACCCTTGTCTGGAAAAGCATTGAGAACAAAATTTTTGATATCAGATACTTTTCTCTGTCTCTTTCTAAATACCAAAACATGCTTTAGCAAATTCTGTGAAGCATATTAGGATACATTAGGCAGGTGTGCATATACTCAAGGACATGTATAAGTGAAAGGTGTACTGTATATACAGTAGGGTATGTAGTTTGTGTATATAGGCTTTATTTCATATTTTATATTTTTTTATAGCTTTATATCTTATTCTTTTTTTAAATTTTATGCTCATTTCTATTTATCACTCACTCTTTTTCCGACCTGTAAGTGAAAACACGAAATTCAGGTGCCAGATTCAGGTGATAATTCAAAGTATCATGGGATATAATGCAGTAAGGCTCTCAGGCAAGTGGTCTGTCAAAATTAAAGTCCTCTATTTCTTTCATGTTTTTACTGGTGGGGACAAATGCACGTTCTAAATATTTTGGGAAATCTGTTCCCTCCATTTCCCCCCTGAAATCGATGCTTATGCAAGGTAAGCCCTGTATGTACACAGTATTCACCTTGATTTATGATATATTTTCCGCTGTGTCAATTCATTAAGGTTGTTAAACATTAATATCCATGTTGCATTTATATTTGTGATTTATTTATTTTATACTAATGATGTTGATCTTGGAATTGATTGCAGCAATATTCAGCACTTTATGTAGTCTTTTTTTTTCTTCTATCGTCTGTATCTGTCTTGTTGCAAAACTAAATGCCTTGTGGGAACAAATAAATTGGAAAGTTGATTAACTTCATCCGTTAGGTAGCTGGCTTGCTATTATTGAGCTTTAACAGCAATGAAGTGGGGTAGTGTTTGGAAATTCTTTTTATTGTGTTTTAGTAGCTGTCCAGCTGTTTATAAATACTAAAACAATAAAACAATATAACAAGAAGTGGTCAGAGTACATGAGAGACATGCTGAAAAACAGTTCTCAGTATAACAAATTCCCCTGAAGTGACATTTACGATGACAAAATCTGAGGGTTAAATTCATCACTCACTCACTCACTCACAGATTGCATCTGATTGTTCATTTTATTGTATGCAATCAGTGAATCAGTTGCCAGTTGATCAATAGTTAATTGGTGAGTTTGATGTGAGCAACAGGTTAACATACCGTGAACAGCTGTGTCTAATTTACAAAGAATTTGCCTCATACTTAGAGTGGCACACTATCATAACTATTTCATTACAGATTTTTAGTCACTGTGTTTTTCCAAGTGATAACGCTGTGTAAGTGTGTGACCCGTGAGATGTTAGCCTTACAGTGTAAATTCCCACTCAACAACCAAGAGTCCCAGCTTGCGCAATGCCTGAGCCAGGGAGTGAGTCATTTCCAGGAGGCAACTATAAAGGGAGAGATTTTCCTCTTCAGCGCTAGATTCAAACAGCAGAGCAAGAAGGCAGCTGAAGCAAGAAAAGGAAAAGTAGAGGAGAGAGGGAACTGAGCAAAAGAAGAAGTAGAATAAAGAACATCTGATTTACTTGAACACAGTGCTTTTAGACTTCTTCAGGCATCTTTTTGAAGGATCTTTTAGTGTAAATTTTTGCAGAATTTGTAAAAGGCACAATGATGAGCAGCAGAGTCTTCATCGCCTCTATTGTGGTGGTCCTGGCCTTCCTGGCCACCAGTGAAGGTAAGATTTTGTTTTTCACTGATTGAATTTAATATTATTGACTGATTATTTATTCAGTATTGCATTTTCCTCAATGCATCCAGTGTTATTTGCTGCACTTTGTGACCATATGTGCACCTTTCTTTGAACAGGTATGGCTCTGAGAAGCCTGGGAGTGGAGCTGCACTGCCGCTGCATCCAAACAGAGAGCAGACCCATTGGCCGCCACATTGGCAAAGTGGAGCTGATTCCTCCTAACTCACACTGCGAGGAGACCGAGATCATGTAAGAGCAAATTTTAAAGCCTTCATACACCTGAAAGATATTGATGATGTTGATACTTTGAGATTTTGTCACTTGCTGGCTTCCTCAACTTGTTCTGACTGCATGTCCTGATTGGTGTTGCAGTGCCACCCTGAAAAAGACCGGCCAAGAGGTTTGCCTGGACCCCGAGGCTCCCTGGGTGAAGAAAGTCATTGAGAAGATCATGTCCAAGTAAGTACTCATCAATAATAGATTATTATTGCATATACATATACATAATATATTAAAAAATATCTACTTTCAAGATTTAAGTGGATTATGAGAGAAAAAGTTTGATGCACACGTTAATTCTTTTCTGTTTCTTTTTTCTGCAGCAGCAGCAGACGCTGAACAGACTGGGAGAGATGTGTTTCATTTATTCCGCTGTAGAAGACTCACAGCCTCAGTACATGGGGTGAACATTCATCCAACTGAGTCCACCCATGAGGTCTCATTTTAATACCAGTGGACTGCTTTATGTCCTGATTTACTGTTGAATGTGACAACAGAATATACCCAAGAAAATTATGTTTGTATCAAACATGCTATTTATTAATTATTATTATTGCGTTTGGTTCTATGTCACCTGTGTTACTGCTCTTTAACTTAAGTATTTGACATATTTATTGGTATATTTATGAAATGCAAATGTATCTGGATTCAGTTGCTACCTATTATATTGTTACAATCTATTGATTAATTAAAGAAGCTTGCATAAAAATTGAAAACGGAATTCTGATTTTTTCTTATATATTATCAATTTTCCCTTCATACTGAAATGTTCTTTGTTTTTATTTATTCATAGAGCATTTTTCAAAATCCACATTACAAAGTTCTTCACAAAGACAGTAAAATAAAACAGACTGGTCATAACGTCAGGAAAAAGCAAGAATAGGTAAAGAAAAGCATTTTTAAGGAAATAAAAGACAGTTCAAGGAACCTCAAGCAAGAATGTGAAAATAACACCTGTTTGGAACATTAAATAGGTAAACAGGTTAACTGGTATCAGGTGACAGTATCATGATCAAGTATTAAAGGTGCACATCCTCAAAAGGCTCACTCATTCACAAGCATGGATGTGGTGAGGCTCACCACTTTGTGAAATACTGCGTGGGCAAGCAAACAATTTCAGAAAAGTGATTCTCAACACAAAAATGCAATGAATTTCACCATAGATTTTGCAATCTACAAAAACAACTAACGACTCTACAAATGCCTGTTACCTTTGACCCTCAGGTGGCACTGCATTAAAAAGTCACATAATTGCATAAAGGATACTACATGGGCTCTTGAACACTTAGGAAAACCATTGTCAATAAACAGAGTTTGTCACTGCTTCTACATATGTAAGTCTCTACCATGCAAAACAAAAGCCATATATCAACAATATCCAGAAAATCTACAGACGTCTCTGGGCCCAAGCTCATCTGAGATTGACCAATGGAAAGTAGAAAAATGCAAAAAAGGCAGCACCTGTGATGGTTTGGGGATTTGTTAGTGCCCATGGCACATCATGGATAACTGTGAGGACCCCTTTGATGCTCAAAGGTGCGGGTTTTGGAGCATGTTTTGGAAAATGTATATTCTTATGAATCCACAAGCTCATGATTATGAGCCTACTAGTTGTCAAAGAAACTACGAGCAGAACAGAGGTAGGGGAAATAACAGTCACAGGAGAAAAACTGAGTTGTGGTGTTGAGTAGTGAACAACATTAGTTAACAGCCAATCCTGTGTTCAGCTCATGTTTGAGTATCAGCTTATCAGTCCCATCTCTCATCGTCTTGCCTGCTATAAATGCACACACAGCACCACAGCAACGAGACGGAGAGAGTGACAAAGGGACAGAGACTGAGAGAGAGAGGGGAGGGGGGAAAGACAGAGATGAGTGATAGTTCCCTGATAAACTTTTTGTTTGTTAGGTGCTTGTTTGGTCAGTGTTAGCCAGCAGTCAGACCGCCGTTTTATGGAGGCAGCAGTGATGTGCTGCCTCTTCACCTGCACGATATGCACCCAGGAGCAAAGGCCAGCGCCCGCTCTTCTCCTGCCAGCACTCCATGTCCTGACAGGATTTTGTGCACCTGTAGCATACACAATGGTTTGGCAGGTCACCAGAAGTGAAATGCACTGTAAAACTAACTAAACAATACCAACTCACTAAAAGACGACTGCTCAGACCACTGTTTCCTCTGATATTTTTTTGTCCTTATGTCCAAAAAATCTTAAATTAAGTTTTAAAATTGTCATTTTACACAAGGTTACATATAAATTTCATTAAGAAATTTCACCCTCAAGTTACACTTTACTAAGTCCTATGTAAAGCAAGAATGGGAAAAAAGATTCAATTTCAAAACTTCAACAATTAGTGACCTCAGTTTCCAAATGCTTACTGAGTGCTATTAAAAGAAAAGGTGTATCACCGTGGTAAACATGCCACTGTCCCAGCTTTTTTGGAATGTGTTGCAGGAATCAAATTAAGATTGTGAACAACTGAGCCTTTCGAGGGTGCCCCTTTCATACCCAATAATGATACTATTACCTGTTTACCTGTCAAATGCCTGTCCTTTACCTACCAGGTGTTTTTTGAGCATTTTATAACTTTTCCAGTCCGTTGTTTTTTTGGAATTGGGCTTGTAAGTCCACATAGTTATGTGAGTCTTACAATTTAATACTTTATGGCAAACAAAGAGAAGCTCTCATAGTTTTTTCTCTAATTTTTTTTAGATTAGTTGTATCTATATCTGATTTTGTATTGATATCCTGTTGGCAAAATTTACAGGGCTTTTAGTGTTAGTGTAGTTAATTATAGTGGTATTTTCATCATTTTCTGTTATTCTTAAAACCATGTACATGTGTGTCGCAAACTGCTTCTGTGCTTCCCACTTCTCCAAACTTGTTTTCAAATGGAACTCGTGAGCTTGTGGTCACGACATTGAAAGTCATATGTTGTAACCACAGCCGTATTTTTTTGTTGTTGTCAGCAGCCATATAATACCACTGGAGAGGGGCAAAAGAGCTGTGTGGGGCTCCAGAGCAGCAGGTTGCTGACACCTGGTCAAAATCAAATTAGCATATTCCCGACATTTAGTAATATTGGGTAAGGCTGCAGAAATGCTAGATCCCTCAGTGACACAGCTCTATAGTGTCTTTCATTAGACACAACCTGCCTAGTTAATGTGTGTGTCTTTAAAACTCTACATAAGAGACAATCACTTAATCATTCATTTTAAATGTACTACTACTGTGAGTTACATTACATATTACAGTTATTAGGCTGATACTTTTATCCAAAACAACTTGGAATGAGTGCATGTAGAAAAACCCAAAAGTAAGACATTTATATATCAACTTGGGTTTATAGAAATTGTGGTGATATAGACTTCTTCTTAACATTTGTAGTCTTCACATTGGATTGGCCCAGATGACATATTATCAGGATTATTTTCTGGGACTTGACAATGGTCTCTCTAGAGCCACAAAGGACCAGTCATAGGTATTGTAAGGATTTTATGATTCTGATATTGATACTGATATTGCTTAAAAAAATAAAGACATGACGTGAATAAAATGAAAATGATGTGGAAAATGTTACAGTTATTATTATTACTTTTCTACAGAAATAAAAAAATAAATTGTTAATTATATACTGTATTTAGTTAATTTTCATAAAATTTTGTAATGAGCCCACGCTTTTGAATATTACACCCTGTCAGCTGTTCATGGAACGTTGCATAAAAACCAATAATGTTTGTCCAGGTACCTGATATTTAGGTACTGACCAGTCAGGAACAGCATCAATTTAATACTGGTTCTCAATACACATCCCTACATACATCTGATAGAGTGGAAAGTAATAATAGCTTAATGATTACATTTACTAATAGGGCAAGATTAAAGCCACAACCAGTTTTTAACTGGACACCGTCTCAGTTTATTAGTGTTGCCTCTGTATGGCCTGCAGAAGTTAACAAGACCAACCACAAGAAGATTGGCTATTTCTGTATGGTTGTTCTTTATGTCTACCAGTGGATCAGATTCTCTGTGAAATCAGACGAAATAGCCTGTGTTTACATTTTCTCAAGCAATGTTACTCTGAGTAGTATGTTAGCCAGTTAACAGAAGCAAGAGGATTTTTTCATTCAGATAAATTTATTTTTGTTATTGTTCTTGTGGTTATTACTGTGGAAACTGTGGAATCTCTTTTGTCCACTGGGGCCTCCAAAATCAACAAAATATGGAAGTTCCTCAAAGCACAAATACAAGATGTTAAAGTATTTTGTATTTTGTTACAAATTATATTTTCTCTGTCCAGAAAAATACAGAACCACAAAGGTTATTAACGTATTTTGAACAGATATAATTGAAATCGCAACCTTACTTACTTTGCTTTCACATGATTAAAAAATATTGTCACAAATGTGCTGTAACTGATGCAACAAATCAATAACTACAGTTTTATGAAACATATAATAAACTAATCACAGTCTGTTACTTCAGCTTTAGCCTTGAATTAGCAACAAGTTAAGAAATACAAAAATAATCTTTTTTTTAGCCCCTAGTCCCAGGTGTGCTTCTCTGGTAAATTTCATCTTAAGTAAATTGTTTAGGCTACTTTTTTCCAGAATGGTACCCACCTGCACCTATATTGTTATTATTATTATTATTATTATTATTATTATTATTATTATTATTATCGTTGTTTTTGTTCTTGTTATTATTATATTATTGCTGTTGTTGTTTGTTTGTTTGTATTGGCCTGTGTGAGGATGCAGGCAAAGGGGCGGGACTGAGAGCACAGCTGGGGGTAGGTGCGGTAGTGCGGCGTCTAATGCGCGCAGAGAGACGACCCTCATCGCGCTGCACGGACACGCATCACAGACACCGGAATGCACACAAAATGCTGCGTCTACGAGCTGTGACAAGCCGCTGCATGTGAAGAAAACACAGAAACAGCGGACAATCACGCCGGAAGCCTTCTCGTCCAGATTGTAGCAGTCGCGCAGGCAGCGTATTTGCCGCAGAAATCATCCCACCAGAAGAGCTCCCGCCGATGCGCTTCAACTGTGCATGAATCCCTCCGTTTGGCTTGCAGGTCCAGAACAAAACCGGGCGGCGTTGACGACTGTGTGTGGTGGATACCGTCTGTGAGTGAGTGCACCTTATCCGCGGCTCTGCACACCCCTTGGCACCACCTTCAGGATGGCGTTAACGATCTGCACGAGATTTACCGACGAATATCAGCTGTTTGAGGAGCTGGGGAAGTAAGGCAGCATATTTTTATCATGTGGCATCATCTCTGTGTGAAATGAAATGTCAGCCTGTTATGTAATAGGCCGCCTTGGCTTAGGGACGCGGATTCCGCTCTGTGCGTTTTTGTGCGTGTGTGCGAGTGTGTAGCTATGTGCAGCCATGAGAGCTCTGATGCAGGCAGTGGGGGTAAATACGCTATCATGTTGCCAGCCTACCATGCAGGCCTGTGCAATAGCATCCTATTTGTTTTAATCCCACATCTGAAGCCCTGCTTACGTTTGGTGCTTACGAAGGACGAGCGTGGCGTTATTTGCCTCCATCCAGATGTTGCGTTTCGACCTTTGGGTGCCACAGGAGGGTGAGTGAGGAGCCCCCATGTTGTACACTGAAATGCATCGGGGTGTGTGAAATGAAATGGTGAGATTTGGTAACCCCCCCTCTTCCTCTCTACCCCCCCCCCCCCCCCCCCCCCCCCCAATCCTCCTCCTCTCCTCCACCTCCTCCAGCGTGACAGAAATACACACTCGGTAATGCGACAGCAGACCATGTAGTTGGCGATGACACATTCCCCAGCCAAGCTCCGAGCTGCGGTCAATTATCAGACACAGGCAGGGAATTCCTCACCCCTGAGAGACAGGGTGGGAGGGCGAGGCAGAGACGTGTATTTGTACCTGTGTGGTCGTGCGCTACCTGACCTGCAGTTCTCCCAGTGTCCAGAGTCCCTGATGTCTGCATCCCGGACTGACTTTCAGCCAAAGCACAGAAACCAGTTCCTCCCAGAGTCTCCCACCATCACCCTCCTGGTGGAAGCCTGTGTTTCCAGTGAGGAAACGCAGTCTCAGCTTCCTGCCTTTATGATCCTTCACTGTGTTCATCTTACACCATCTGTCATTAATAATTCAGCCATATTGCTTTTATAGTACTTTTTAACTCACCTGATCTCTTTACTGCATACAGCTCCATTTTCATCCACACTGGCTTGCAGTACACTACATAAAATGAAAATACCACAATGTTTTTTCACCAAATACCACGATCAAGTTATTCTTTCAAATACCCAGAAATGATCAGTTCATGTACACAGTGCTGGAAAATATTGGAAAGTGAAGTGATTATGATTAGTATAGACTAGAGCTGGGCAATATATCAATATTATATCAATATTGGGTTATGAGCCTGGACATTTTATTTTTTGGAAATCATTACACCCTACTGTGGTGTAAGTGTGTTTTAAAGGTTGCATCCCAGTAAAGTGATGTTATGTTCTGAACTTAGCAGACTGTTCTAGTTGTTCTATTATTTGCCTTTACCCACTTTATATCCACATTACTGATGATTATTTAAAATCTCCTTGTGCTATTATTTTGGAAAAGCACCAGCATCCAAATCTCCTAGCCAGGCACTAACTAGTTTATATACTGTTTGGTAGTTAAATCTACAACAATGCATTGTATTCTATAAGATCATTATTTGTTATATTATTTATTATATAGTTATATATTATATAGTCATTATATCCACATTACCAATGATTATTTATCAAAAATCAAAAATGTGTGCCCTTGTTTGCACTATTTGAGAATTTACAATTAGTTATGTTAGAGCAAATGTGTATCACAATATATATTGTATGTCATGCCATAGCCAAGAAATACAGATATTATTTATAAGCCATATCACCCAGCCCTAAGGTATAAGCTACTAATATATTCAGAAAATTGTTAGCCAACTGAGATTCAGCCATTAGAGGACCATAACACTGTGTTTGCATGTTTATCCCTTAAACTACCTGCATCAGTCAATCAGGTATACTTTATATTCTTGCTTATTTAGCAAATGCAGATTTGGGTTTTTGGATGTATATTTCTCACCAGTCCTGTTCTGTATTAAAATCAAATGGGAGACTCTGAACCTGCTGATGATCAAGTCTAAGTGTGACATTATTATGCAGTTTGATTGTAGATTGACTATAAAAGGCTGCACTGTGCTCCTGACCTAGAGAACGTTTCAGGAATAGAATAGATTGTATCTGCAAAGCTGTGATTTACATGATTGGAATTTTGAATTACCTACTTCTAATGGCTGATACTGATAACCAAGAATTTCACATTTTTGTATTTTAAAAGAAGTTGTTTAGAGTTGTAACAATTACTCATTCAGTTGTTTATTAATCGACTATTTTTATATCTCTGGGCTGTGGACATTTGGTTCAGGACATCAACTTGAGCTTTGGGAAACACTGATCAACATTTTTCAACATTTTATGGACCAAACAACTATTCAATTAATCAAGAAAATAATTACCAGATTAATCAATTATGAAGAATAATCGTTAGGTGCAGCACTACTGTAGTTTATTCACAGCTGAGGGTAAGAAAGGCTAAGATGTAGTGATATTATTATCACAATATAAATGTACCATTATCAACTGATAAGTTATCGCTCCCCATATTTATTGTGCAACCCTCATCAAAATGATAAAAATCAATGTCCTGAAATTGTTGCTAGTTAGTCTTATATCAGTTTTTGAGTATATGTGACCTTTGGTTACCCAAACCTCTTCTCTGCATCACTATGCAAAGATGCTTTCATTATTTTTACTTGATTACATAATCAGATGGTCCAAGCTGGTCATGTACAGTTTATTCCATCTAATTTTGGAGCCATATTTGTCAGATACTTGAACAAAGACAGAATCTACCTCATCATAGATGGTTTGGCTGCTTACCTTGAACCTTTCAAATACAAAAGCTCAGGTAACTACTGTGCAGCTGCTACACATTCTGTCACATAGGACTGTACACACTCAGTTAACTGACACAGTTAGCATATGCACTTCACAGTGCCATGCTCCCCAGCTAAACAAGTAAAATTCTTACATAACACATTATGCTATGATCATTTTCTTTACCAAATCCCCCTATAAATTAGAGGTAAGCTTCAGTGGCAATCTGCTCACTCCAGAGGATGTTAGATAACATGTTTATGGTGCACAGCACTATATGCTCAGCAATGATTAAACATAGACACAAAGCTTCAGTTATTTCTCATATTTAACCACATAATATAACATTGTACAGTCACACCACAGTTGTCAGCCATTAGAAGCACAGCAAGTGAAAGAACAGGGTTCATTTAAGGTAATGAGCAAATTTTCAGCTTTGTCTCTCCGGTGTCTGCTGCATCCAAGTGCTTCTAAGTGTTTGTGATAGCTCTGATGCTGTCTGAATATCTCTGATGTTGTCTGCAGCTCAACAGGATGAGAACAGATTTTTATTTGCAAGAAAAGGCGTGCACAGACAGAGATGGAGGTTGAATAGCAAAGCGGCCTGCGTGGCTGCAGAGCTGAGCAGAGCCGAGGCTCCATGGCTGCATTTAGAGATGAGAGATGTAGCACTCTGCTCTTCTCCTCCCTCAAATATAACTGACCTAGTTTTTTGATCTTCATACATGTGCCTGGAACACCAGAACAACACATGGCTCAAACAATAGAAGGCTTGTGGGCATGTTCGTGGGTGTTACTGGTCTCGTGCAGTGATGAGGACAGTGTGTACTGTAGGTACGGGCAGTGAGTGTGCTTGTATGAGTGGCTTCACAGATCCGTGCTTTTGTGCAATTTAATGTTGAAATGTGGCTATAAAACATCAATTTTAGCTCATGCATGTTTGTTGTTTCTCACCTATGACATTCAAGGGCTGTTTCACACAGCAAATAGTTAAGTTAAATCAGGTTATTTCAGCAAATCTATTTATTTTCAGGGAATCCTGTTTCATAAAGGTGGTTGCAAAAAGATCTAAGTTTTTTTTATATTTCTTCATCTATTTATGTCTTTACATCAAATATAATATAAAGGATATAGAGTATACACAAATTTTTTCAGTGATCCTTGAAATATGGTTATGCAGTCGACAGGATATTGTACAGTTTAATAATAAGCTTTATCATCCAAAATGTCATCAGCGCACTGAAACAGTAAACTCTCACAGGGGTTTTTAATATAAATTAGCATAATTAATTAAACAACACAAATAGAACAAAATATATTTATAAATATTAAACTGGATGCAAGAAACAGGTCAAACAGACAAATTGCTGCCTATAAAGCTAGAAAACAGAAACAGTCTGCATTATGTTCTGTAATAGAAAGTTTTCATATGGGCACGTATGCCAGTACTGATACAGACTGATATAGCTGTCATTGGCCTAGATCAGGCCGATAATATGAGTCAGCCGATATATCGGTCAGGCTCTAATGTATGCATAAAAGTGTTGGGCAAGTTACTCAGGAAGCGTAATAAGTTACTTTTTACTTTAAAAAGTAGTAATTACTTTACTCATTACTTGGTGTCAACAAGAATTAGTTATGTTACTCATTATATTACTATATTACTTTTGTACCTTGGTTGTACTTTAAATTTAAACTGTTGATCCAGTGAATTGTTAATAACCAGGCAACATACTGATACCTAAATGTCTGATTGGCCAATGCTAGGACGATAATATATTGGTCGGGCTACAGACCCCAGCAAAAAAATTGTTCAGCCCTAACATTAACTGGTATGGATCACACTTTATATTGTTACTTTGAGCTTTTTTGAATACATCAATAAGTATTTCTGTGTGTGTGTGTGTGTGTGTGTGTGTGTGTGTTCATTTCAGGGGCGCATTCTCTGTGGTCAGGAGGTGCGTGAAGATTTCCTCTGGACAGGAATATGCTGCCAAAATAATCAACACCAAGAAGCTTTCTGCCAGAGGTAGGAGGACACACAAACAAACGCATGTGCAGAAACACACAAGATATACATACAGAGACACTCACCACAGAAACACGTGCTCCAAGTGTCACTGAGTTACATGTGGATGAGCTGTGAACATTGATGCCCCTGAAACAGGCTTTGGGGAGAACGAGTTAATGTGTGTGTGAGTGTGTGTGTGTGTGTGTGTGTGTGTGTGTGTGTGTGTGTGTGCTTCTGTGTGTGCGTGTGTTCCGTATTGATTCAGGGCTCTGGCTGGTCTTGTCGTCCCAGGGGCAGATCTCTTGCGAAGCC
>JAJHUR010137305.1:0-17215 GCA_027495735.1 Lutjanus campechanus | reverse complement strand
AGGGCTCGGCTAAGATCACCCACCTAACAGATAGCTGGATGTACACAGGGTTGGAAGGGTTACTTTAAAAATGGATTCAGCTACAATTACCTGTTAAAAATGCAGTCAGTAACCTGATCCAAGAGTCATAATATTAAAGTAAGTAAGTAAAAAGTAGCTTGATTACTTTCTATTACTTTTGGATTACCTTGATACCAACTATGGTTAAATTGTTTGGTCTAATATAATGTTTTGTGTTTGTTGTAGGTTTAATAATTGTTTGTCCAGCTATTCCATCCTTTATTATGTATGAACTCATGTTTAGATAAATAAAGGCAATTATGTGCTTTTAAATGTACTTTGTTAAGAAACATTATGCTGGTCACACTTCACACTCAAACTTCAAGTAAACTTTCACCATCCTGGTGGATTTCTGTGTCGCTAATGTTAGCTGCTGGTCTGTGTAGCTAATATTAATGGTTGGTCTGGGTAACTAACATTAGCATTTGGACTGTGTAGCTAAAGGTAGCGGTTCATCTGTGTAGATAATAATTGCAGTTGGTCTATGTAGCTAATATTAGTGGCTGGTCTGTGTAGCTAATGTTAGCAGTTGGTCAGTGTAGCTAACATTAGCAATTGGTCTGTGTAGCTAAAGTTATCAGTTCATCTGTATAGATAATATTTGCAGTTGGTCTACATAGCTAATGTTAGCGGTTAGTCTGTGTAGCTAACATTAGTGGTTGGTCTGTGCAGCTAATGTTAGCAGCTGGTCTATATAGATAACATTAGTGGGTTGGTCTGTGTAGCTAGGGTTAGCAGTTGGTCTGTGTAGCTAAAGTTAGCAGTTGGTCTATATAGATAGCATTAGTGGCTGGTCTGTGTAGCTAACATTAGCGATTGGTCTATGTAGATAATGTTAGCAGTTGGTCTGTGTAGATCACGTTTGTAGGTGGTTTTACCTGGAAATGTTTAAATCAGATGTTGATACAAGATGATTTTTCCAACTGGTGAAAAGAGAAAGAAATAATGAATTAGCAACTGTTAGATTAGCTGCTTTCACTTGAGACCTGAGTGGAGTTGTCAGACAGAAGTGTTGTGACATGTGAACACTGCACATGGTAGTATGTCCCTCTTTATTTAAAATGTATTTTAAAATTATAATCCTGCTAATAATCCACATTTTCTACGAAATGTAACTGTAATCTGATTATGTTTTACATCATGCAATCCATTGCTCCCCAGCCCTGGATGTACAGTACTGTAAACATTACAGAACTCACGGCGATGACTAAGATTAATCATCAAAGTTATTTATTAATGTTCATTAACGCAAAGCCATTTCAAAGACAAACCTTCAGCCAACGGTAATGGCCGTGTCATCAAGCGCTCTTCCATTTTTGCAGAGGAACTGTTTTATCATTGCACTTATCTCTGTCAGGATGCAAATGTACCGGACGATTGATCGGAGTGACCACAGAAGAAGACTTTACGCAATGCACAAAAACTGGTGACAAGACAAGGGTAAATTCAGAAGGTGGTGGCTTTTTTTTTTTCTCTCCCTTCTCTCGTTCTGTCTCCCCCTCTTTCTCTCTCCGGCTCTTTAAACCATTCCATCTTTATAGCTGAGCCAATCAATGGCAAACCAGTGTCTATTGTCTGTTCTGTGCTCAGGCCACTGCCCTCCTCCAGCACCCCCCATTACAGAAATGTTTCTTCCCATCAGTGCCTTTACTTATCACTTCCCGGGTGACATTGAACTTCCTATGCCCCGGCCGCCGAGACACATCTCTGAACTCACACAATTACTCTTCATCCCCACTAACAATTTAGTAATGAAGTATTGATTTCCAGATTCCTCTCTTATGGATGATATTAGATTTTGTTTGATAAACTGTGCCTGGGCCTCTAATCTGCACTGTCCCTTTTCCCACTGTCTGTAAAACAAAGTGCCACTGGAGAGATAATGACCAGGGAACATCGATGAACTCATTTCATCAATTTGTAACACTTGACAATGAAAAAGGGCAGGCATTTTTCAAGCAGCAATGTCAAAGTTTATTGCTCTGGGTACGGTCTTATTGGAAGCCAGACATCTTGAGCAGCGTTCAGCTCTAATTTATGGGCCCCAATGTGCCAGTTACTTTTAAAGGAAATGTTTGGATACTGGGAGGATATTAGTGTTGCACCTGGGTTGTCTGATTTCCAGGGCCACCGGGGATTCATGTGTCATGTTAGAAAATACGGAGAAAAAAAAAAAAAAAACAGGAGAGGAGAAGGCTGAGACTCTGGTTATTTGCAATGCAAGAAAATGCTGTTTAGGACATGAATCATGCTGAGATGTTACATGCAAGTCACACATGCACAGATGCATGAGCTGCATAAACGCTCGAATTCTAATGGTTTCTGGCTAAATGGTGTTCTCAGAGCATTAAATACACCATTACTAGCAAAAATTAAGTAGGTGAATGCTTAGAATTTAATCTCTTTATTTGAGACATGTATGTCTTGGGTGCTTTGTCTCTCAAAATATACATTTCATGTGTAATGACATCACATTTGTAGTTGCAGTCTTTACTAATTAGATATAAATATGTTCAATGCCGAAAGCCTTTATCATAAAACAAGATCACCTCAGTAATTCAGGCGTAGTTTCAAGTGCAGCCAGACAGATACATCAGTCTGTAGCTGTATCGGTGTATATGTTGTCGTTGTGGAAACATTTTTATGTTTTTTACCGAACATTTAATATTAGGCTTGTCACAATTTTAATATTAAATCAAAAAAATATATTGAAACTTCCCCGTACTTTTCTTCTCTCTCGACCCCGACCTACATGCGGCATCCGACGAGTGTCTGCAGAAAAAAACAATACTTCAAAGACTGGACATACTTACATTTTTCAGTCTTAAGTATCTGCCCACCATCAGTCAAAATATGTGCTTTGAAATGCACTGCAGTTGAAATTAGAGACAGGAACAGTAACGCTGAAGTTTTGTCTTTATTCGTCTGTGCTTGAGGTCTTGGTTCTGTGTTTCGAAGTTACAAATAACCAGTTTTTAATCATCAGCAGCATGGCTGTATTTGATGGTCTGAAATCTGGTGCATGCAGGGTTTCAAGTCCCCCTCAGGCTGAACTGTAATGACTGTGATGATGTCTTAACTCGTCAGGTCAAAATTTTAAATTGTTCAATACTTTGGTTTATGGTTTATGAGCAAATACCAAGTGGCAACTTCTGCTGCTTAAAAATGCCAAAAATCCCACGGACGACCACTGGAGGCTGGTTCCTAAAGCGAGTCAGTCCCCTTAGATCCATATTAAAATGTCCAGCTTTACAGCAGAAACAAACATGTTTCCAGCCTGTTTTTTTTGTTTTTTTGTTTTTTTGTTTTGTTTTTGTTTGCTTTTTTGTCTCTACATGGGGGTTAAATTTTTATATGACGCTCACATTTAAATCATATTAAGGCTTTAAAATTATGCATGATTAAGTGTGTGGCCACTTTGAGTGACAGGTGGGCGCTGTCTCAGGTGGCTCGCTGGCTAGCACCTCTTTGCCCATTTTTGGATTAGCCAGGAGTTAAGGGGAGTCAGGCGCTGCCAAGATGGTGACGGTCGGAGCCATCACACTAAGAGCCTCGCAACTGCTCTTCAGAGGCTACGTCCAAGTTTTACACGGTCGATGCCAAACAACTAACAACATTTCCATCTTCCTCAGCTGTGCTTCGTGTTTAGTGCTCATCAGCATGTTAGCATGTTAACTAAACTAAGATGGTGAACACGGTACATTGGACTTGATAAACATCAGCATGTTACTGTCAGTGTGATCATGTTGCAATGCTAAAGTTAACACTAAGCTCAAAGCACCACAGCTGTGCCTGACTGAAGCCTCAATCTTGTTAAACCAGACTTGAATTAGTCTGATCTCATCAGCTCTGGGTTCTGTATGAACTGACTTTATGAAGCAGATTAGTCCTGGTTCTGTTTGTTAGGTTAATTCAGGTTAGGTCAGGTTTGTTAGGTTAATTGTTGCTTTTCGCAATGAGCCCCGCTTTTCTGAGTCGCCTTTATGAAGCACCTCTCTGGTCATCCATAATGCCAGATTAGTCTTTGTTGTTCAATAAAGGTCTAAACGGCTGTAGTTTATTACTTTTTTCCAGTTGACGCTGAGCTGCTTTCCTTTTCGCAAACTCAAAAGTTACAAATTGAGAAGTCTCTCTGCGTTTGGATGATAAGTGGAGAAACACTGCACAGTTGCTGCCTCTAGATTAGTTTATCTCCCTAAAAATAACACGCGGACAGCTTTACATGAAACATTCGACTGGTTTGTAGATTTTCAAACTTGTATTTTTTGCATTAAATGTGTATATGTGGTGCATCTCTGCATGCTCAATAACCCTAGCGGTGTTTTCTTTATGTGTGCCCCCGTGCAGACAATTTATCTGGTGCAAAGTCAAATCATTTATTTCCCCTCATTCATCCTGATAGAATGAGAGACCCGAGGAACAACAGCCAATTTAGACTGAAAATCCCAGTTCAGCTCAGGGTAATCTGATTTCTCTGCTCCCCAGAAATCTACATGTATAGTGCTTATCAACTGGATTACTGGCAGGTAGGAAGAATAACCCAATTTGAGGTTACTTGTTTCTCTGTGTGTAGTATTCAGTGTCACATTGCATTAGAAGAGGAGGGCTATTGCTTTGTGGAATGGATGCGTAACTTCCTCGCTCCTCCTTTCCCAGATCTGGCTGCTCATTCATTCCCATGTTGTTGTTTTTGCATTACACCACCACACAGAATAACAACGCGATCAAATGTAAATGTACTGCAATCAGATAATGGCTTTAAGGGACGCATTTAAAAGGGAAATACAGGCCTGAGCATCACGACTTCTTGCTTTTTTCATTTTTCTTTTTTTCAAAGAGACACTGTTTGTCTTCCTTCTTACCAGGAATGTTTTGGAAGTGACAGTTCTGAGATGGGTTTACTGGAGTGGTGACAGGGCCAGGAGGGGACCTACTGCATGTGGTCTGACTGGGGCTGGGTACCCAACTCAGTACTCTGAAGGGTAGCGAATAAATTGCAGCAGTACAACCGAGTACTGATTCACATTAAATCAATCTGTGCCAAATTTCGGTACCTAAGAGTGCATCTGAGTGAGAGAGGAACTACAGTGACTAAGGACAATAGCGAGACGAAAGCAGTCTAGTGTGGTTAAACTTTTCAAAACTCAATGCAGGAAACATTTTCTGCAATATTAGTGATGGGAACTGCAAAGCTGGCAACTGAACACAAAATACAGTATATGTAAAAGCTGAAGAGCCTGTTTAGTCTGAAAGCAAAGTCCTCACCATCAGCTGTAGCTAACATTAGCATGCCTGCAGCTAGCACCTAAAAAGCATAACTTAACCCTCCATGGACATCATAGCTTTTTCACTGTCTTGTTTGTTGTTAAGTTAGCATTATTAGCATTAGCCAACACTCAGCCACTGGCTGCTGCAACTGTGCATGAGACTTAGCAGTATGTCTGAAACCTTAGTACGAAACCAATATTCGTGAGATGTGTTTGGGAGGGGAAAACAGTACAAAGACAAGTTCACAAGCATGAATGGGGCGAGGTTCACCACTTTGTGAAAAACTGCGCGGGCAAAAAGTCCAACTGTTTAAGAACTTCTCTTAACATAAAACTGTAGAAATTTAGAAGACTGCACCATCTACAATCCATAATGTCGGTCTCTGCACATAGGGGACAAGGCTGAAAACTATCATTGAATTCCTGTGACCTTTAACCCCCTCAAGTGGCACTGCATTAAAAACTGCATAAAAAGCCTACACGGGTTCTGGAACACTTTGGAAGACCACTGTCAGTAAACAGTTTGTTGCTGCATCTACAAATGCAAGTTAAGACTCTACCATCCAAAGAGAAAGACATATATCAACAACGTCCGGAAACACTGGAGTCTTCTCTGAGCTCATCTGAGATGGACTGACAGAAAGTGTAAAAGTGTGCTGAGTCCATGTTTCGATTTGCTTTCAGAAATCATGGACGTTGTGTCCTCCGGGTTAAAGAGAAGAAGGACCATCCAGATTGTTACCAGAGCTAACTTCAAAAGCCAGGATCTGTGATGGGGTTGTGTTAGCACCCATGGCATCATGGGTAAGTGTCACATCTGTGAAAGCCCCATTAATGCTGAAAGGTACATAGAGATTTTGGAGCAACATATGCTGCCATCCAGACAATGTGGTTTTTAGGGATGTCCCTGCAGGCGTTACAACAGCGTGACTTTGTAGTAAAAGAGTTTAGGTACTAGACTGACCTGCCTGCAGTCCTGACATGTCTCCTATTGGAAATGTGTGGAGCATTATGAAGCACAAAATACAATACCAGAGACCCCGGACTGTTGAACACCCAAAGTGGTGTTTCAAGCAAGAATGAGAAAGAATTTCACTTTCAAACTTCAACAATGACTGTCCAGGGTTCCCAAACACTCAGTGAGTGTTGTCAAAAGAAGAATGAGTGTATATTTACAAAAAACAATATAGTTGATCAGTTTGAACATTAAATATCATGTATTTGTACTGTATTAAATTGAATGTAGGTTGAACATATCCCAACTTACATTTTTTTTTTATAAAAGAGAAAGTAAAGTACAGAAAAAAAGGAAACTTTGGGTGCCATATATCAGTACTGTATTGGCTCAAATGTGAATGGTACCCAACCCTACTTCCCAGTCTGATCCCAACATGGGCTTCAAGGGGGCTCCTGCCAAACTCCCCATCTGGGGATTTAATACAGGCTTGAGTATGGGCTGTGGTAACGGATGACCAGTGTCCACGTCCCCTCATCACCACAGAGGTCAATCTCTCTGGAACGAGAGCAGCAGCTCCCTCCAAGGTGATTATTGATAAAGGATGACACGCCAATGTAGACACAGGAGAAATTATACTCTGGGGCCAATCACTGCTCCCTCTTGTTTCTGGAGAGGGAGACCTTGCTTAATGTATAAATACTGTGGTGGGACACTATTCCCATACCTATTGAGTGACTATAAAAGAAACGGAGTGGAAACCATCAGGGATGCAGGGAGCCATGTCAGTTTCCTTTAGACACAGTCCTCCTAATATCTTTTAAAGGAAACAATCATCTTTCCTGATGAACCAAAATGTCCTATAGCAGCCAAGGTCAAGTACACTGAGCCTTCAGACACACACACACACACACACCTAGACACACAGACACACACGCGCCTAGACACACAGCTACAGTAAATGCATCGTGTTCAACTGTGCATTATGTCCTCTCATTTCCCCCTCTTTAGTCCACTACAGGGTACGTTTCGATCTCAAGGTGCTGAAAGCCAGATGCTTCACACAAAAGTGGTGGCTCAAAATATCACATTAACATCGCTTAATATAGCCCACAGGCGGTTCTGTTTCAACCTGGAAACAGCCTGTTTGTCTTTGTAATCACATCTTTGGACTGGAGAGAAAATTAACTCCTCCTATTTAGAATTTATTGGCTGTATGTACACAAATAATGGTTTCTAACACACTGTAATGTAGTTGTAAACAAATATCAGGATGTTTAAAGGTGTTAATTAGTGGATTTGTTGCTTATGAGGCATTTGTAACCAGTTAATAAACACTTAATGACTGTTTGATTACACAGTATAACATAGTTGTCATCATGTATAAATATATGTTTATTTGTACATTATTTGCTCATAAAGATGTTAAAACAATGTAAAATGATGATGAATCAGTATATAAATATCTTGCAATTGGTTATTCGTGAATTTAACTGAAACAATATGGCTTACTCAGAGGGATAGTTTGGATTTCTTGGAGGTGGGGTTGGTTGATACTCAGTTTGGAGAAGCAGCAGGAGTTACAAAATGTATTTTAGCCACCTAAAAAAGGCCAATCCAAAAAGATCCATATCAGTTTAAGAGTATGCAAGATTTCCGATTAACTCGTTGAGCCAATATTGCTCTCAGGATCCGTAAATCCCCATTCAACAATGATACTGGTCTGTAGGACCGGCATTCAGTGGGGTCCTTGCTCCCTTTATGCGTCACTACTATGGTCCTCTGTCCTAGATGGTGCCATGGTTTTTGATTCTAATGCACGATGATATGCTTTTTAATAGTAGTGGAGACAGCAAGTCTTGATTGTTTTATAGAATTCGTTAATATTTCCATCTGTTCCTGGACTTTCATTGTTTTTGAGTGTTGAGATCACCTGCTTGATCTCGTGTTCCTCAACTGGCTCATCGAACTCCTCAGCCGCTGATTCTGTCAGTTCAGACAGTTTTATGCAGTTTAAAAATTCTGCAAGTTTTGCATCATTGGAACGAGTTTCTGTATTCTTATAAAAAGATTTGTGGAACCCTGCAAAGGATTCTGCTATTTTATCTGGTTTTGTGTCAAATGAATCTTTCTGTTTTCTCAGTCTAAACGCTAATAACCTACTAACCTAACCTAACCTAAGTTCCCTCAATCTTATCTGATAGTAGACTATTAAGTTGCATTTAGAACATTTATAAGATTAGTTGACCCAGATCACTTATTTTTATGTTCCAGGTCTTTTATTTTATCTTCCACTTCTCGCTGTTTAGCCTCTTTCTTCCTTTCCTAGCACATGTAAATGAAATAACGCAGGCCCTGCTCTTAGATAAGCCACCAGACTCCAGTGGCGCTGCCTCCATCTTTTAGTTGGTTTGTGTTAATGTGCAACTTTGGAACAACAAAGTCACACAGTAACACAAACAAACTGATTGAGGTAGAGGCAGATGAGCAACTCTGAGGAAAAGGAGTCTGGTTGCTTTGGAGAAAGCTGTCTGACTGCCAGGTAAAGTGGTGAAAATATTCAAAATATAATGTACACTTAAACAGATTGATTGAGTTGTGTTTTTGTACGGTTTCTTGTGTGTTTGTTGTCGAGTTTTATGAATTTTAAACACCCACAATAACACACAAACCAGTCTACTGTTGGTAATACACTGGTAAGTACCTCATGCAACCCCACTCCCCCACCAAAAATCTGAACTATCCCTTTAAAACTCCCTTTTCAACGAGTACATTCACACAACGATGATACATAACTAAATGTTGAATGTATAGTGTAACATCCTGAAATGTTTACATTATTATAGAGTTCTGTGTAAGAAGAGAAGAGCAGAAGTACCATGTCATCAATAGCACACAAGTACATGAACACTTTATTTAATGAATAATAGATGACAGCTTTGTTAATACAACATAACTTGGCAAGTAGTGCATGGATCACATTTTCTAAATGATCTGGATAATGTGGGTGAGTCATGCCCAGAACGGGACTTTTTACATGAGTCCATGTTCTAGTTTTGTGTGATTTTTTTTTAGGTCTTACTCAGCAAAGTTAACTCAGTCAGCCTGCTTCTTGGGACGAGCCCTGATTCTAATATACACTACAGAGTTCTGATCAGAAGAAATTACACACTGATTTTGTTGTATAAATAATCAATATACAACAGAAATACTCTTCAAAAGTAATTCATGGTTACAGCACGAGAACAAATCAGCAAAGTATTTTGCTTTTCTAAATAAAGAATGATGGATGGATCCACGTTTGATTAGTTTGGACTGTTCATACATTCTTATTTTCAGATTAATGGCATCCTTATGACTTTATAGTAATCCTTCTTAAACAATTATTAAGCACATGCATCAAACATTTTTAGGTGAAGTTTAGCATCAGAAAATTGGTTTATAATTTCCTGGTACGGATTTTAAGTTTTCATAATTATTAATAGTGATTATAAGATATCTTTGAAGTCAATCAGGTCATCTGATCACAAATAGGCCAATGAAAACCAGGAAATACAGATGAAAAACCTCCAACGTGCTGCAGCAGGCACAGGTTTATAAGGATATGGATGTTAACAATTATTCATTCATTCATGAATTGCCATCAGGAATTTGACCGCTTAAAAAGGTTTTGATCGATATTTAATTTGCTAATCTAGAAATTGCACCTCAGTGGTTGAATAAGGAAACTTAAAATAACAAAAAAAGACCCCAAAAAATGAAAATGAGGGGGGAAAAAACAAACTTTTTTATTCATGATTAATCAATTAATTGATTGTTTGTTTCCAGCTATCAGTTAAGTAAAAACCACAAAATTTGCAACCCTACTTCTGAGAGGTGAGCGTGACCACTGAGAGTTTGTCCCAAGTCATTTAGATTTAAGATTTGATTTAATGCGGCTGTTCATTCATTAAATGCCAACGATTAAAAAGTAAAGATTAAGAATAACAAGAATACTTTGTACTTTTATTTAAGTAATTGAGTAGAGTAATATTTTTTTAATGTAACTACTTGTACTTGAGTACAGATATTCAGTACTCTTTCCACCATAGGTGATTACAACAAATACCTTAATAAACACTTATAAATGTCCTTATATCTGCTTACAACAACATTATAGTGTGTTATTTTGGTTCATAAGCCATTTATTAATTGTTTATATACCTCTCACCTAGGATTAATAGTTTGTTTTTTTTTTAAAAAGTGTTGCTAAACAGTGTGCAGTACATAACTGAGGTTATTTAATTTGGAGCAAAACAATTATTTCTTATAGGCAATCTGCTGATAATGAATATGTCTTGAAAAGCATCTTATCATAAGTGATAAATATGCTGCATTCCGTGATCTAAGCTGCAAAACGGCGAGCAGATAATTAGGTGACATTGCACGGATATTTACCGCACTGTAGCTTGTTGATGAGAACTGTGTGACGGGGAAACTCAGGAAAAAACAGTTGCTTAGGAGGTGCCATGTCCTACCAATCACTCTCCCCTTCTAAAGGGGCTCCAATGGCACCTGAGGGGGAATCTCATGGCTGTCATCCCAGAAAGCCTGCCGCACTGATGCCTGCTTACCATCTGCTCCCCATATGAGCAAAAACAGGCAATTGTCTCAGAGAAGGCACCTCAATCACACTGTCATTGAACTAATATACTTTAACATGTTTTTCAGGGTGGGTTTGGACAACATCTTGGTGGAATCTGCAATGCTGGAAGTCGCTATTTGGCTCTGGGAGATAACAATAAATGATTGTGTGTGCATGCGGCGTAGGTCGAGTGCGTTTGAAATGTATATCACAGCCCTGCCCTGTCTCAGCGTGGACTTGGCATCTGACAGTGAAAAAAGCAGAACAGTGGGACCCTGTCAGTGTTACACTTCCTGTAAATAACCCCTCCATGCCTTTGGTTTTATCATTCCCTGCAAATGATTCCAGGCCCCTCCAGAGTCGACAAGAAATAGCATTATTTTATGGCATGGAAAAAAGAGGAGATAAAAAGAGGAGCCAGGGAGAGAAAAAGGGAGATGGGGCTAAAAAAGGTCCTTCAGGGAACATGGTGTAAATGAAGTTCCAGGAATGACACAGGCGAGCAATGAGGCGTGGATGGAAAATATACGCTGCACATCATCGGATAGAGATGCCAGTGAAAATGGCTTCATTGAAGTGTCAGCCCTCATCCATCAATCAATCATCCGCAAGAAACAATAACGCTGCGGCGATGGGGCAGCTTTTATGGGGCTTACTCATGGGTATCGGAAACAGCACTTAAGTGTAGTTCTGACACTGGGAGAAAAACAGAGGTGAGGTGCTCGGCTTATTCCACATGCAGGTAGAGCAGATAGGAGGGGGGAGGGACTAAGTATACAGTGCCCTGCTGCCTGGAGAGCGCCGGACAGACGAGTTTTTTATCTCCACATCATCTCTGGATTTCACCCTTTGTAACATCTGCTTTGTCCTGATATTGATATGTTATATTTACAGTGTATTTATTTTGCGTTATCGACTGAATTTTGGAATTACTGATTTATTGAAATTGAGGCTATATTAAGGCCCAGTGTTGCTTTGAGCTAAGTGCTAACATCACCTTGCTAACATACTCACAGTGATGATGCTAACATGCTGATGTTCAGCAGAAATGTTCACCATGTTCACAATCTTAGTTTAAGGTGTAAGCATGCTAAAAAAAAAAAAAAGTTCATTAACACTGAATACAGAGTATTCAGCTCAGGCTGATGTATAGGATTAGTCACATTAAATTTTAATGTAATGATGGCGCCAGATCAGTGGGTCCCAACCTTTTCCTTAAGGGACCTCTTTTCTGACAAAGTTACTTTTTTATGGATATTTCATATTATGTTCAATGCGTAACAATAACAGTAACAACTGATAAACTGAACAACTGGCCCAAATAATGAATGCAATGCCTGCAGGAAGTGGCTACTGCATCAGGGATTAGTTTTTCTATTTTTAGGAACTTTTTACACAATTCTCTGTCTGTATTATGTGTTTTTTTTAGTAATCATAGATACTTAATAGGCTTCTTTTTGGACAAATTCAATGTTTTTTCTCCCTGACACTATTAGTTCTATGTTAGTTTTAACTGCTTACTTTTCAAACACAAGATGAGGCTGTTTAGCAGAGTGAAGTCTCTGTGAATGTTTAGTTTGTATCTTAAATAGTAGTCAAATTCAAGAACAATTTCGTTTAGTTTTCTTTGCAGAAATGAATGAAATGCTGAGATATAGGCTCACTGTATGTTAAGAAAAAGTTTTCTTATACCCTTGAACTCAGTGGAACATGATTGTACCAAATGTCAATCAATGCAATAGTTGTCATAGCATTTAAAACCACAAAAGGTTAACTGGCTGGTGACGCAACAGGAAACGTCAGTTACAGAACAACAGAGGCTGAAAAAACTGTCACACTTTTTCAAGGACATCCTCCAAAAGGTGGGCACCTTAAGCTAACGCTATTTGGGTTCCTTGTTATAGAACCCCTGAACTAGGAAGTGCTGATCAAACATAAATCAATATTCTGTTACTACATTGCTTCTCACCTTAAATGTTTTGAGAAATACAGTTTATTGTACTGTTTAGCTGTAATGTAACACTCAACGCTACGTCACATGTTTTGCTGCCCTGATTGGTTGTAGGTCTGTCCAACTGACCCTTCCTAAATCCCATCCGTTTTTGCTTTATGCAAGGTTTGTCCATGTTGGAAAGAAAAACACACTCTGAAAACATTTAAAAGATTTTGCCGGTGGTGCTATAAAAGCAACATTTACATAGGCACATCTTGAGTTAGCTAATATTAGCTAAACTATCCAGTTAACGATTGATGTAGATTAGCTGGCTAGTTAGCCAGCATTTTGTTAACATTAGCAATGAGATGTAACTAGCTAATTATTTAAGTTGATTTGCTGGCTAGTTAGCTAGTATTTTACTAACATTAGCTAACGTGTGATGTGACTGCCATATGTCGTCTTTACAGGTCCCCCAGAAACAGCTTCTATCTTCAAATTTTGATTTTCCTTTCAACATCGACAAGCCTAGCACGTAGCATAAGTACAGGAAACAGGAAGGGGAAAGTTGATCAAGGTTCTAAAAGGGGCGGGACCTAGGAAGGGTCAGTTGCACCCAGAGGCATTTTGGGCTGCATCCCTTGGAAATCAGAAATAAACTGAATTAGTCTGGCAATGCAAGGCCGCTCAGGACCATTCAGTGTCCAGATCCATCCAATAGTTGTTGAGACATTTGAGTTCGGACCAAAGTGGTGGACTGACTGACTGACCACAAGATGATTTGTAGAATACAACAGCTGCCCGAATCTTGAACCAGCATGTTTCAGTTTCACTTCAGCTCATTGTTCTCTTATACTTGAAAATGCTGTGATATCTGCTGTATCATATATTAGCCTATATGTAACATCCACCCAGAATAATCACGTGTTTACTTACAAATAATCTCAGCACTGAAAAATACAGCAACTTTCTTCAGGGCTATATCGATGTTCAGCACTCTGCCGACATAAAAATAAACAAAAAATGCTAAATGGTCCAACAGTCGCTTTTGCTGTATGTGAGCCTTTTGATTTCCCCAAACCAAGTCTCTTGATGGCTTCTCAGCAACATGAAACATGACACGTCATCCATTATTCTGTACATGTGCCTTGCTATCTCAGCCCGCTCCATATGGCCCCTGTTGTCTCCAGACACCCAAATCCCTTTCCTTAGGCCAGGGGCTGTTTTTGTGGGAACCATTACATTGCTCCTCTTCCTCAGAGGAATGGGGTGACGATGATGAGCAATCACAGCCAGAGCAGACTTTCTGCCTCAAATTCTGACAGGATATTCAACAATTGACCGTATCCGCTTTGTTGGCCCAATTGCTAATTCATGCAAGTTGACAATCTGGAGGCAACAATTATGAGTGATGAAAGGACTGAAAATAAGAGGAGAGAGCACTTAAGGGGAAGGAGAAAAACATGAAGTTTACTTTACAGGGAGGGAGGGAGGTAGGAGATTTGATAGCCATACTACTGGAGAGAAAGAGGATGGAATTACTAAATACATCCTCTGTCGCAGATGAACGTAGCCACAACTACTAAACATAACCTCTTCTAAAACCAAACACTCTGAACAGATGAATGGATGGCAATGCAAGCATAAAATGCCATTTGTGTACTGAATTGTGCACTAAAATGGCTGCTGCGTGAATCCCTATCACACAAAACCTAATGTGATGAAAGGAACTCGATAAGGAGCTGCAAAGACCTCAGGTGTTTTACGCCAAAGCATTTTGACAAAAAAAAAATCCCAAGTGAATTTGCATGAAACATGGGTAATTTCTTGGGCTGTCCTTGTCTAAATCCCTGTGCATAATTGGCAATGAGGCATGGTATTGGGGAATAAAAAACTTGAGATGTGTTCAAATAGATAAGGTTCTAATCATCAATAAAATCTGTTTTCTGTAACTTGCTTGAATGTACCCTTTCTTCTACTACATCACTGTGTCGAATCAAAGATTGTTTTAGGCCCAGCAATGATGCAGTTTAGTGAGAGGAAGGCCTGCAGTGCCATTCATCTGCAAGGACTAAAGACGTAGGTAAAGGTCAGGACAAATTTCTGGCAGACATGCACAAATTTTAACGTTTCTTGAGGGCCCAAAATTACAGAGAAAATCATCCAGAACTGAAAGCAAACAGAAAATTCAGAGTGTATCTTTGCCTTATCAAAGGGACTTTTGACATGCAAACCCTCGCAGCCTTCTGGACACGGGGATTGAGAGTAACGGGATGCATGTCATAAGCTGTTGTCGACTTTCGTTCTCTGCCACGCGCTTGCACTAAGTTTGCCACAGTGTGGGGGAATATGAGGGTGATGCTAAGTGAAATGCTCATTTTGCGTTTGTGATTACCAAGGCCCATGGGCGATATGCACTAATGTGAGCTAATGCAATAGATTACACAGTGCTGGCCCAGGGGAACAGACAGCAAACAGATGTGGTCTACTCAAAAAGAGAGGAGGAGGAGGAAGAGGAGGAGGGGGGGGTTGAGAAAAAAAAAAATCAAAGTTTAAAGTGTTCGATGTGCTGAAGATTGTCCCTCGCAATTTGTTGTTTACAGAATGCACCGCCGTGATAGGTTTTGTCAGTCTTCTCCTTTTATAGATATGGGAAAATTCAACAATGGTGTGCTCATGTCTCGCAGATGTAAGAAGCTGTTACCAAACTTCCCTCTGGAAGCTTTTTCAAGGAGTAAATGCTCATGGAATCACAAAGGGGGGAAAAAATGAAAAAAGGATGCACTGCTCTGAAACTTTCCACCACACCATCATCAGTGATGTCACACCAGGTGTGTAGCTTTTGACAGCTGATAGGCAACACCTGTGTCTCATTAGAGTGTGACCACACAAACGCAGCAAACACAAACATGGCATTTTTGGTCCTGTTTGGAGAGGTGTACTTTTTTTTTAAAAATGAAGGCAAACTTGTATTTTAATGTCAACTCAGTATCAAGGCTAATAAACACTCCTGTAGTTTGTCCTTTAGTTCTGTAATTTCATTCTCAATTTGGGCACAATGCGGAGATTTATCATAATTGCACTGCATAGGTCTGCTCCTCAGACTCAACATGCAAGGCTTTGAAACCAGAATCTGTCGGGGCTACAATCTACACTTTGTAAATACTGCCATCTAGTGGTCAATCTGTGTTATTGACGGGGGAAAGAGAATATACACCACAGATTTGTCAGATTTTTACCAATGATGCATTTTCATACAAAAACATATTGTTCAAGCACTCTTTCTTTGTTTAAAAGGTTTTGTTGTAATCAGGGCTGAGTCAGTTACTAAATACAAATTACATGGCAATTTTTGTAATTAGTAATATAATCTATTGGTTTACAAAAAAAATGCAATCTAATCTGATTTCTTTTGGATTCCATAAGGAAAATCGAGCTCTTTAAAAAATCCCCTCTTTACTGAAAACTGGTCACAGTCTCAGAGCTACATTTCTCTTTTTAAAATCTCAAAACTGTTTCAATGCAAATATAGAGTATTTTTGCACAGAGCTCTTTTTTATGGAGCACTTGTCTAAGAACACTTTGAAAAAAGTTTCATAATTTTGAAACTGCCATATTCTGAAGATCAAGTTAATGTAACTATAATCTAACAGTTTTCAAATGTAATCTGGGTTGATTTTAGTAAAGTGAGAGGATAAAGAGAGAGAGGCCAAAAAAAAACCCCTGAGGCTCCACCCTCTGCTGATCTGACTGACAACCCTCAGGTTAAAGGGATAGTTCACCAAAAAAATGAAAATTCAGTCATCATCTACTCACCCTCAGGCCGATCGAGGGTTGGGTTTAGTAGTTTTAATCCACAAAACACTGGTGGAGTTTCTCAGGAAAACTGCATTGGTTAATCTCCCAAACAATGGAAGGGAATGATAACCAGTTTTCAAATGCAAAAAAACAAAAAAAAACAAAAAAACAATAAAAACATAAAATGCCTCCATAGTGCTCATCTGGTATAATTCAAGTCTCCTATATCCCCAAAATGCCAAGTTGACTAAAAAAGTGTGCAAACGGCATGTGGAGACTTTTGGAGACTCGGATTACACCAGACGAGCAGCATGAAAACTGGACACCATTCACTTCCATTGTTCCGGAGATTCTGCAGCACTGTTTTCCTGTGAAAATCCAGCAGTGTTTTCCAGACTAAAAAAAAAATAAACCCGACATGAGGGTGAGTAGACAATGACTGAATTTTCAATTTTGGGTGAACTATCCCTTTAATCCCAAAACTCCCATCTGGAGGGAGCATCAATTAAAGTAATTAAAGGTGTGCAGTTACTTGGAAGCACCAAACTGTTACATACTCCCAGCTATTAGAAATATCA
>JAJHUR010137304.1:1293-15064 GCA_027495735.1 Lutjanus campechanus | reverse complement strand
GGAAAAGAGACAGCACACACACACACACACACACACACACACACACGCACACACACACACACACACACACACAGTTTATCAGATGGAGGTTCTGTCTGTGGTGCTTTAGAGCATTTTATTATCACTGACAAAGTCTCCTTTAGTGGAACATATTTCTCTTCAAACTCAAACATCTACTGGCAGTTTAAGACAGCGCACACACACACACACACACACACACACACACGCGCGCGCACACACACACACACACACACGCACACACACACACACACACACACACACAGCCCTGAGCTGTACAGATAAACAGTGTGTTTCCAGGAAAGGCTGATTCTGTATTGAGGAGTTGCCTCTGAATGAAACTGAATACTGTACATTCCTCTGGTGACTGGATGTGAAAATGGCTGCTGACACACTCAGCCTTTTTCTGTTTTTCTGTTTTTTTCTTGACAGAGTCAGGAGGATTCTTTGGTGCAAAATTTTGGGGAATCAACCTTTGGTAGCTGTAGTTTTTTCTTCTCCACCATGAGGTTGACGTTTCTAGGTCACAGTGAAACATCTCGATACCGACTGAACACAAAGCCATGAGAGGGATTGTTTGGTATATTTGAAGTGGAGTTGTATTCCCTACAATATCAGTGAAAGTGTACTCTATATTTAGAATATTTTCACAGCTTTAACTTGCTTTCACACAGCCTTTTGCGACAGGAAAGCATCGTTATATATAAGCTAAATATCAGTTCTCCAAACCAACCAAACTCCATAGGCGAGATCAGTGATTTTAGCTCACAGAACACAGGAGTTGCTGGTCTACTGCTGCCTTGATCTTTTAGTTTTGTTGGGTTTTTGTGTGACTTTTCTGAATTTGAACTTTTTAAAACACCAATAAGATCAACAAAGTATCAGATAAAGGCAGCAGTAATCCAGCATCTCCTGTGTTCTGTGAGTTAAAATGACTGTTTTTGTCAAAGGAGTTTGGTTGGTTTGGAGAGTGGAGAGTTTCCTGTCAGAAAAGACTGTCTGACAGCAGGGTAAAGTGGTGAAATATTCTAAATGTATTGTACATTTAAACAGAAAATGATTTTTTCAGGGTAATGAATGAAGTAATACTTCAGACAACCACATGTAAAATAATCCAGAGTTTCAGAGACGGCTGGAACCACATCAAACCTTTATCAGAACTTAAAGAGGAAGCATAAAAAGTAAGTAAGCTAAGTGTGGGTGATGCTAGATAGACAAAGCTAGATATCTTATGATAAAGCTATGCAGCTAATGTATAAAGTTATGTTACATCAACCTTAGCTGATGTCAGCTCCGACTCAAACACCACAAACCTGGTCTTGAACTTGGTTGGGCAGATGCCTCAAAGTCTTGGTCTTGTCTCACTCTTGATACACTCTTGTCTTGGTCTCAGTTTAAGTGGTCTTGACTACAACACTGATATCTACATACAAGATATCATCACCCCAACACAGACTTATAATATCCATTTCTATGCAGATGACACTGTCTTATCCACATCTGGCTCCTTTTCAACTCAGACTATATCAAGATTACAGTCTGCCTTTAATGTTTTTCAGACATCTCTGCATGATCCCAAGCTCGCACTGAATACTGACAAAGACAAAGAACCCATAATTCCAGTTCATCTCCCTGCCATGTACACACATAATGGTACTGAAACTGTAATAATCCTACAGCTATAAATACCTGTGAATTTGGCTCAACAGCAGTCTGTCTTTTAAACAGCAGAAACTGAAGATATAAATTGGTTTCTTATATCAGAATAAAGTTTGTGTCTCTGGACAGTCGACCATCATATCTGTGCTTGACTTTATTTTCATGCTGCTCGCTGCAGCTTGATCACTGATTTGTGTTTTATCACAGGAGATAAATATCATCTCTGTGGACTGAACGCAGCAGGAGGCTGATCCTCACTAACAAAAAAAGAACTATATAAATGGAATGAACGACAGAGGAATTTAACACTTGAACGTCTCATCCAACTGGCAGTGTCTCAGATGCTTTTTGTGCTTTTGTTTGTCTAGTTATGTTTTTTTCTTTATTCTCTCACAGAAGAGATCTTGATCAATGAAACTACTTGATTTAATTAAGGTTATAAATTGAGATGCAACATGTTCATGATCTCATATAACAGCATGTGACCCTTTTTCTTCAAGTAATTCATTTCTGTACAGCAAGTGGACGGTTCAATTTTTAATGGTGTATTATCTACAGAATTCATCATGGAACAAGTTTTTGTGAAGTTTTTTCTTATTGTTGTGCCAAGTGGTTTTCATGAAGAGTAAAAAATAATGTCTCTATGCCTCATTTCAACTGAGAGAGGAGTCAGAGCCTGGAGGAGCCGTGGCAGCAAAGTTTTGGCTGTGTGCCTGACGCTGGATGAAAAACTTTTCACTTTAACCAACAGTGCAGAAAACATTTGACAGACAGACAGACAGACAGATGGAGAGGAGGAAGAGACAGGAGAGTGAGACGTAGATCATATCTGCAGAGAGGAAATACTTAGTCACAAACAGTAAACTTCAAGTTCATAGGGTTCTATCTTGCACCTGGACAGCTCAGCAATCATCCACATTTTCTGACAGACACAGTTGTCACTTCCACACCACCCACATTGTATACGTAGCAAATGTTCTTGCACCCATCTGTGCGCCCATGGGTGTGTTCGTCTTAAAACGAGGTGTGGTCAGATGCATTGTTGGTGCATGATGAACGAAACCTGGTCTAAAGTCAATCCTGCAGTATTTTCCTGCTGTTTAAAAGACACATTATTCAGATAGTGAGATGCAGCTACATAGGCGGGTTCATAACATGTAATGTTCTGTGTTCTTCTACACATCTAAAAGATCTCCCACACAGTCGAAGTTCATAAAGCAGCCACATAAATCCTGACTTCCATCAGAGCTGTCTAAAAAGGATTTCCTCTGGTTCCTCTGGAGGGTTTGTCAAGTTTATAAGTTTCTGCTTAAATATTAACGATATTTGGTGCACTGACGTTACTGCACACATGGAAACATTTAAAGTGACTGAAAACAGCCTCTCTAATCTTTAAATAATATGTATTTATACTTTTTTCATAAATCATACTGAGCAGCACAAGCTGTTCTCAAATATAAAAAAGTTCTCAGTAGAACCCCTGGGTGGGTTCTATATTAAACCTTTGGAATATAAAAGGTTCTGAATAGATCCCCCTGAGTGTGTCCTGCATAAAACCCTTGAAATATAAAAAGGTTTTTGGTCGAACCTTCTTGTTGGATTCTAGATAAAATCCTTGAACTGTAAAAAGGTTCTCAGTAGAACCTTCATGTTGGGTTCTAGATAAAATCCTTGAACTCTAAAAAGGTTCTGAGTAGAGCCCCCTTGTTGGGTTCTAGATAAACTCAATAACAAAAGCATCTTGGTAGAACCCCCTCTGCAGGTTCTTGTTGGCACCCTTAGAAGGTGTTAAGATTCTGGATAGAACCTCCAGAGAGGGTTAGGGTGGACAAGGGTTCTCTGTAGAACATTTCATAGAGGTGAAACCTTTAACAGATGGTTTGAGATATAACCCTTTTTGTAGGATTCTAAGTAGAACTATAAAACAACAGGGGTCAAAAAGGGTTCTCCTATGGGGACAAGCCGAAGAACCCTTTATAGTTCTAGTTAGCATCTTTGTTTCTAAGAGTGTGGTTTTGGAGAGCACAGTATTTCCTGCCAGAAAAGGTGAGGTACAGTGGTGAAAATATAAAAACTAAACGTGTTGGTTTGAGGGTTCTTGCATGAGGCCTTATTGGCCCCACAAACTGTCTCAGACTTGTTTAATTTACAGATATGACTTACTGTTCTAGTTCGTTCTGTTTCAGCTAAATCTGGTTATCAACACATCTTCATTCTTGACAGAAGGAAAAGTAACAACAGGCTCATTTTCTCCACTTTGAAGTCAGTACAGTGAGAGAACTACATGGATTTAAGTGCATACGTCTGGAAAGCTAAATGAAGAGAGCTCGGTGCCACTGAGGGCTGTGAAGTACTTGTTATGCAGAACATTTGACGATGTGTTCAGGGGCGGACAGGAAACGTGCTTCATGTCCATAAATAAACTCTCCAGCCACCTCGGTGTGTCCTGCCTTAATGCAGCTGGTTAGAGGAGCATGTTTGGTCTCACAGGAGCAGCTCTCACCTCCTCACATCCAAGCTTATTGATTGTGTGCAATGAAACAGGCCTCCACCGCTGGAACCACACTCGGCTTAATGCTCTGAGCGGTTCTGCAGAGGTTCAGTGTGAAGCTGCTCTTAATGAGTGCAGAATAAAGACTTCACACAAACCCAGCTGCTCTCCGGAGAGAGCTGCTTTTATTTAAATAAAAGCTTCCAGGTATAAACCTCACATAAAATGAATCAATGCATCATAAAACATTATTTAATACAGTTTATAAACAGCTTATCCAACATCTCCACCAAGAAGTTAGCAGATGTTTGAGATATAAAATCCAGTCTGTCCTTTAACACTTTTGTTTGTTTTCTGAGCTTTCTGCTGTTTTACTGACACCCACAATTTATTTGAAAGTTCGGATTTGTTGAAGATTTTCTGTAAAATATGAATCATGAAATGGTTCCAAATTCAAAACTCTTAAAGAGACATTTCGTGTCTCTGCAATAACAAAAACTAAAGAAAATATTTCACCAATGTGTCCTTCCATGCCGTCATTCTAACTTTGAATATGTATTAATCTACTTGTGACATTTTAATTAAAATTATTGCAAGACAATCCAATGTCAACTGTTCAAAAGCATGACTAATTAAATTCTTTTATGAGATTTTCTTTTTTTGCTCATTTTAGTGTCTGAGCCTTGACATCTAGCCCACGAATGTGTGGGGCTCATGGGAAATGGTGTTCATTAAAGCCTGATAAAAGCATAAATACTGAATAAACGAAAATACAAACTCATTTCACTCACCATTTTCTAAACATATAAAGCAAACCACAAAACATAGCCCACTGTTAAGAAAGTCTCTGTTCTAAGGCTGGATTATTATGAGGATTAGCTTTTTTAAAAAAAATAAAATGTTAACAGAGTGCTACAAGATTGAAAACCCGGACATTACTGAGCATTTTTGCATCTCTGTTCCCTTTGGTTCAATTTGTGAAATAAGGTTTGTGGTTTGCACCAGCTGAAGAGATTTTCATGTTTTGCTCTACAACATAAAATATGTCAGTAAATACCATATTCTTGAATTTTGAAGCTTTTACGTGTCTTAGAAAAGGGAGTTACTAATTTGTTTTTATTGTTAGCCTTTTCTATTTTCCTGTGAATGCATTTACACTTAATAAAATGTTTAAGTATCATAAACTTTAGTTTGTCGAAGAGCTTATTTTCTGCACTAATCCAAAACCCTGGTGGCTTTTTGTGATGGGAACCAGACAGGTCCAGTTCTACGAGGGTGCAAAAGCAGGCATTGAACTCTCAGTTTAATATTTTGCAGCCTCAGTTAGAATTTGAATAATAAATGCCAAGTATAAGGTCTAAGGTCTAGATCTAAAGCACACAGACTTTCTATCTTGATTCATATATGTGCAGCCTCTGTGTGAAAGTAAATGTAGATCAGCAGGTGTGGTGATTATTAAATACCCCATCAGCAAGTCACATGACTGGTCTCATCGCTCTGAAACAGCCGTAACAGTCAGTTAAACGTGATAATGACAAAGCTTCATCTCAGGAAATGTCTGGATGGTTCAGAGCATCACAACATGAACGCACATCACCACAAATCTGCACCCAAACACAGGCGGAGTCTGATTCTCCATCAGAGAACTCAGAGTCTGCAGATTTATCAACATATGATTTGTGATATTCTGACTCATAAAACAAACTGCTGCTCAGAAGGAACAACACGCTGTATTCATTTACTGCTGTTTACAACAGTTGTGTTGTTGTGTTCCAGTATAATCAGTTCATCAGGGACCACACTCGGACCCAGAACACCTACACTGTTCTTCATTGCTGCCGGCCAGATTCAACTGCACCCCAGCTAATTTCAGATGCATTCCCAGTCACTTTGTTTTGGAACTGGGCATGGATCCAGAGCGATGGTAACGTCCAGGTTGGCCTAAATATGTAATTCCTGCAGCAGTCTGGGATTCTCATTCTGAATGAGGCTTTCTTAGTTCTGCATCAGAACCCTGAAGACAGTGAGGGCAGAGGTGGAACTGTCCCAATTCCTGGTTTAGATAGTAGTAGTAAAATAGTTTTAAAGTACGACTACTATAACGCTCAGGGAACTATTTAACTCATTTAAAGGCATGTAGAGGCCAAATAAGTTTCTCATACGTACCCTGGTGGGCACTTTATGACATTTTGTCCACTAAAAGGGCATTTTAGAGGGTTCTTTACCACGTTCTGTCCACTAGAGATGCACCCTGAGGGGCACTTTAACACATTTGGTCCATTTTGTCCACAACAGGCACTTTGGATAGCATTTAAGAGGGCACTTTTGCATCATTGTTTTCAAACATGGGTGCACCAGAGGGGCGATTGGCCCCCTTGCACCAGTGCTGGAAGATCTGGTTTCACTTGGGCTCTCTATAAACACTGTAAAAAGGGAACAAGGATCAATACTAAATGTACTCAAGTGACTGTAGATGTAATTTACTAACTCAAAAAAGTTGTTTTAGTGTCAAGTTGGTCTTTAATTTCACTTGAACAACCTCAGCTGTGAGCAAACAACAGACTAAAGCCTCATGAATTAAAAATAAGCACACAGCAAAGCATATTTCCCTTCAGCAGAGACTAAACACAAACAGACCATCAGGTACAAACATCCAAATCTGAAATGTTTCACTCAGCAGCACATTTAAACAGACGCACTAATCATCTGTTGACTCGAGCTACGAGATACAAACTGTCTTCAAACAGACACGACTCCTCTCCTTTCAGATATTTTCATTAGCAGCAGTCTCGCTGTTTAACCCTCTCAACCTGAGGCACCTCCTCTCATCTCAGAGCTCCCCACTTCCTCCTCCTCCTCCTCCTCCTCCTCCTCCTCCTCCTCCTCTCTCCCCTGTGTGTTTAATGCACTGTGTGACTCGCACTACCTCATAGTAAAAGAAAAAGAAGAAGAAGAAGAAGAAGCGGCGGCGTTTGAAAGGGAACAGATATATATAGAGAGAAAGAGAGCAAGTATCCGGGGCAGGAGAGCGGGCCAATTAGAGAGTTGCCCTGGGTTGTCCTGTTATCTTTCTCACACACAACCTCAACAGGATCAACACACAAAGCCCTGCCCTGGGGTGTACGCACACACACACACACACACACACACACACACACACACACACACACACACACAAGGCACTCACTCACATAATGTTTTATTAAAAGTGTGTGCTCCTGCGTCCGTTCTCCATCACATATACAGTATATACACCACTGAGACATGATCTAACAAGGTCAAAAGCAGAACTGGAGGGAGGAAGTGGGCGTGAGAGGGATGAGGAGGAGGGGGGGACGGGGAAAAGAGGAAAAGAGGCCGGGTTGTGACAGAGAGAGGGAGAAATGAAAAGAATGAAGGAAGACGTGAAGAAGAACCGAAGGCAGTGGAGGAGGCAGACGCTCTCTGTGGTTTTATCAACACAAAGTGAGAGCTGCTACAGTCCACAAGGACTCTGCTCTAAACAAACACTAACGTCTGTCTCACTGCTCCTCGGCTGCTTCTCTGGGACGTCCAGACCAGAATCACAGCGGTTCATGAAGTAGACACGAAATGTAATCTGTATTCAGGTATTTGTGGATGTTAATCATCAATTTATTTTTATAAAATAAAGAAGAAAGTCGGTGTAGGGAGGACGGCAGAGGTGAGACCAAGTGATGGTTCTGCAAGTCACAAGCAAGTCCTAAACTTTGAGTTTTGAGTCATAAACAAGTCATAATGTGCTCTTCATCAAATGTAATGCCATTTTAAAGGGATGGTTCAGGTTTTTTGAAATGTGCTTATATGTGGCACTGCAGTAAATGGCGGTCGACAGGCACCCAGTTTGGAGAAGCAGCAGGAGAACTGGTGTAGCTGCTTTCCTGCTGTGGACAGGGTCAGCAGCAAAATGTATTTTAGACACCTAAAAAATCAATATCAGTTCAGGTGTACACTGTATTGACAAGGGCAGACTGCAGCATATCATTCGATCTGCCAGTCAGTTGCAATCTGCTGCCTCTGCAGGACCTGCACGCCTCCAGGACCCGGAGACGTGCAGGTAAGACAGCAGCTGACCCCTCCCATCCCGGACACAAAGTCTGTCAGACACTCCCCTCCGGCAGGAAGCTGCGGTCCATCAGGACCAAAACCTCACATCATGAGGACAGTTTCTTTCCATCTGTGTTCTGACTGGATATAAACCAGATTTACTCCTCAGTTGTATTCTCCTCCCTGTAAAAACCAAATAAATTAGCAGTACTCAAAAAACTGAAGCAACCAGTTGCCACAATTGAAGTTGGAGGTTTTCAGAGTTTAAATATTTGAAATTAATTGTTACATTTACTCTTTGGTTACAGGCAAGTTAAACTTATTGACTAACTCACCTTTCATTCACAATAAGTTAAGAGAACTGAATGAAGTTTAAGTATAAAAACACTTTTCCCCCAGTAAACTAAAGTAATAAATATTTTTAATCCCTAAAGTATTTGTGTTTTATGGGTCTCTTCCCTCATTAATTGAAAATTATGAGTTTACCAAACACAAAAGAAAGAAAATTCAACTGGCACATTTTTAAGTTTGTAGAGCCACTAAAGAAAAAGTTAAGATTTCACAACTTATTACAAATAATTAATTTGAGCGTTTGTTTTACAGTATGAAGATGGTTCCAATCAGAAGTGGGACCAAGTCACAAGTTAAGTCTCAAGTCTTTGCACTGAAGTTCCAAGTCAAGACAAGCAAGTCCTGAATCAAGTCTCTCTAGTAAAACTTCTTAGTTGGATAAACCCAAAATCGAAACTGAAGAAATTCAATTAAATCAACTAAAATTTGACTAAAGTTTGGTGTCTAGAAGTTTTGAGTTTTTCCAACTTTTCTTTTTTACAGTGTGTCGTTAAACGCATTAATATTCCAAATTATTATGAAGACCACGTTCATGATTTCCACTAAATGGTCTCCTATAAGAATGACGATGTAATTGCATGAAGCTGCATTTAAACTGCATCATGTAGCACTAAACTAATCCTAATCCAAATACTAATCCAAACCCTAATCCAGGAGCTAATCCAAATCTATTCCATTAAAGTCTAAATCAAATATGTTTTCACATATTTTCTGTAAGTTTGTGCTGTTTGTCTCAAGTCTGAGCTCAGAGTGAACAAACTGCAGGACTGTGTAAAACAGCAGCAGAGTTGAGTCTTATAGCTTTAAAAATATGGAAATATTGAAGATTTTTAACTCACATCTGTGCTGAACTCATTTGTCTTCATGTCTATCAGGCGTGTCTTTGTCTACAAACTACCTCCTGATTACACTGAGACCCAAAATCTGCAGCTGAAGTCTGTCAGAGGACAACTCATTACTCTCATTTTAGCCCGTCATCAGTAGCTGCCAGGAACACTTAAGACTGATGGAACTTTTTAATCCCCAGAGAGCCTGAAGTGTAATCTCAGACAAAATTAGCAAGATTAAAACCAATGTTTTAATTTCATTGTGACTTTGAAGATGAGAGCAGCAGGAGAGTGTACTTTTGAAATCTTTTTGCAAAGTTAAAGCCACTGGAAACCCACATCCAGAACTTCTGACTCGTCTTTGAGTTTTCCTCTGTTGGCTGGTGTGATGTATGTGTTTGGCTCCGGTGGTCTCTCATATCCAGACGTCTCTGCGCTGCACTCAGCGCTGCAAACGTCCGACTCCACACATACACATTCTGCTATAGGGGAAAAAATGCCCTGCCTTGTTTGCATTTCTTTAAATCAATCACAAATGTCTTTGGGTGGAGCTAAGCTCAGGATACACCAACGGTGCTGCTGCAAAATTATGTTTTGTTTTGGTGGAACACTTGCACGTCGGGAGACGAGCTCTGGTGTTAACATGACTACATCACTGATAACAACTGTTAGCTTGTTTATGTTTGTCATCATGTCGTCATATGTGTCATTTCATTGGTTAAAAAACTTTCTCTATCTGTTTTGGTGAATCAGCAGCAGGTTTGCTACGAACACCTGGACTGACAGGAGACACAGCTGGACTCTGGACAAATCGAAAAATGATGATTATTTATTGATAGACTTTCAGCACCGTCCTCTGAGGCGGTGGCTTTCAAACTGGGGTTCAGAAACCTATCGGGGTCCTTGAGCAGCTTGTAGGTGGTCCCCAGCAAAAGAGGGACTAGAATATTGGAAATGGAGACCACTTGTGAAGTTTCATTGACAGAGACGATGATAGTTGCTAAGCAACCAAGACACATCTCCAAATGTGCAAAAAGTAACAAGATAAAAAGGGCAGTTTCTGCGGGGTCAGTATGAACGCCTGTGGCTAAAATAAGTAAAAATGATCAGATTTTCTGTCTTTTGTGTAATTCATGTAAAAATAAAGGAAAAGTCAGGTACCAGCAGGGTTGTATTTTTTAATTTTTAATTTTTTAATTCAACAACCTTATTGCAAATATAAATTTGAAAACGGCCCCAAATGTATCATCTGTGAACCCGCTTTTCCTGGACTTTAACTCGGAGCTGCAGGAGTCGAAACATCAAATTTTAAACATCTCGACCGCGTCCAAATGTTGCAGCGCGTCAGGACGTCTCTGGTATCGTCCTCTTTTGTCTCTGCCAGCAGCTCGTTTTTGCTTGGCTGAGCCGCCCGCAGAGGGTTTGGTTGGTCAGGTTGGTCAGGCGTGTGGATTGTATGTCCCATCCAGCGAAGATGTTGTTTTAGGCACTGCTGCTTTCATGCAGATGGAAGCAGCAGCAACTAAAACACACACACACAGACACACACAGAGAGACACAGGGATGAAGCTGTGTCAGTAGGAAACGTCTTACTGTTCTCTCCCCTGTGGATAGATTATCTACTCTGCTCTGCTTTCTGCTTTTTCAGGCTCTTGTCTCACATTTCCTCTTCACCTTTCTTCTCTTTTCTTGTTTTTTTCCCCTTGCCTCCTCTCTTTTTCTCTCCTCTCTTGTCCTCTCCTTGTCTCCTTTTCTCCTCTCATTGTGTCCTCTCCTCTCTGAAACACTGCAGACTTACAGATTTGATCGTGTCAGAGCAGAGAGGACAGTAAAAGCCAGCTGATGCCTCAGTGAGACAGCTTCAGTGAACTTGCAGAGCGACCTGTGACACAGACAGACGGGTCTTTGGACGGCCACAGATGGACGTCTCTGCAGAGTCGGAGGCTGAAAACACAGCTAATGGATGCAGATTTGATGGAGCTTTAAAAAGATGAAAACTGAGATGAGAAATGAGGAGGAAGGGCTGTTTATTGAGAGCAGAGAGGTGATGAGTCTGATCATCAGCTGTGAAGTGATTGTGTCTGATTAACAGGACACAAACTACATGCTAATGATCTCAGGTTGTCTCCTGACTGAATACAAAAAACTCATCTTCTCCTCAGTTTATCTGCCTCCCCGTCCAATCAGAGATGGGACCAAGTCATTGTTTTGCAAGTCACAAGTAAATGTCAAGTCTTTGCACTTAAGTTGAGTGTTGACTCCTAAACAAGTCATAATGTGCTCTTTACCAAATCTGACTCCATTTTAACAGCAGAGCCTCGACTTTCATTCTTTGTACAACTTAAAATGTCGAACTAAGTTGGAAGTTGTTGCGTCTCCGTCAGTAACCTGCGACTCTTTCATACTGTGATTCATTTCTTGTTGACCACCTTGTAGTTTTTGAAGCTCCGTAACGTAACGTAACGTAACGTAACGTAACATAACTGGGGAATTAAGCATCGCTGTGTATTGTGGTTGTCAGAACATTTCAAGAAACTTTTGACTCTTCTGCCTGTTCAGGGTAACTTTTAACTCGTCTTCGGGCTTGACTCTAAGTGGCGCCCTCTAGTGGATGTGTTGCTTAACATCCATGACAACATAAGGGACGCTTGGAAGTATGTTGGCTGTGACTGTTATATCATTTGAAGCGTACGTGTCTATTTTCATAATTAAAGGAAGTATAATTGAGCCCTAAGGTCTTAACTGAAACTTGTATCCCAGCATTGATGTCACTCTGCCAGTGTTTTGTCAGCGTGCAGAGACGACGGAGGCAACAGGGGAGAAACGAGTCTGAGGCAGCAGCACCTCATGTGTCTTTCTCTGTCAGAGACACGAAGAGTGAAGGTGGCAGCAACTTCAGCGTGAGCTTAATAAAGACGGACAAAACACCAGCCGAGTGACACAGAGGCAGCCAGCAGGGAACATATATACATATATGAATATATCTGGGTTCTCATCATCAATATAACCTGAGTTCTTGCCCATTTTCAGCACCTATATTTGGGTTCTTAACCATTTTTCTTGTTGACATTGGGTTCCTGTCCGCTTTTAGTGGCTTCATCTGGGTTCTTATCCATTTCTAGTATTGATATCTGGGTTCTCAGCAGACTCCCATCAGAAAAGACTAACAACAACAACAAGGTAAAGCAGTGACAATATTCTATATATAGCATACACTTAAACTGATCTTTTTAGGTGTCTGACCCTGTCCACAGCAGGACATCGTTTAGCGTCCTACACCAATACTGCTGCTTACTGTGGAGATAATACACTGACTATGAATAAGCACAGCCACACTTCAAATACTCCAAACTATCCCTTTAAGTATTCAGCACAGGCTAAATGTCACAGTTTGGTATTCAGCTGTTATATGATGCTAATTATTATTTGCTAACACACACTGTACGCTCCCTGATAAGTTAAATATTCTCTCTGCTGGTACTTTCAAGTCTGCAAACAGTTCACTACTTTTGGAACTCCCTTTGTCACACACACACACACACACACACACACACACACACACACACATGCACACACACACACACGGAGCTCCATATTCACAAACACTCTGTCACGCCTAGCCTTCCCCTCCAATCAATTTGTGACACTCTTGTCTGAAACATACTTTAATGTTCCAGTGCTCTTTCTTCTGCCACTGCTATTTAACACACTTCTGTATTATCCTCTTATCTCTCCCTCCCTCCCCTCTCTCCCTCCTTCTTGTCCCCTCTTTATCTGCTGCGAGCATTCGGAGCCTCTGTGACTCTGGATCTTCACATCATGCTTTCAGATTCCAGTCGACAGGTGATTTGAGAGACATGGACACACTGCAAACAGCTTTAACAAACAGCACTGACTGCTGGGAAACCACCACCACACACACGCACACACACACACACACACACACACACATCCTCCTCGTCCTCCTCGCGGCTGCTGCATCAATCCTGCACATGCATGAGCATACGTGTAGAGATGGATGTCATGTTTTCCGGCGATGTTATAGGTCGGACATGGGAAATAATTGAAATGTTACACACCACCTGCACCGCTGCACCCTCCACCCGTGTGTGTGTGTGTGTGTGTGTGTGTGTGTGTGTGTGTGTGTGTGAAAGATAGGAGGGAAAGAAAGTGCTTTTTGAAGTTGCATTGGTTGCAGCTCTCCTGCTTTGACCATGTTTGTACTTGTGTTGTGTTAATCTGAGAGAGCAGAACCCAATTTACAGAGCTGCGAGTCTATTTCACAGCTGTTTGACCACACACACACACACACACACACACACACACACACACACACACACACACACACACACCTCTCTCT
>JAJHUR010137303.1:1086-27170 GCA_027495735.1 Lutjanus campechanus | reverse complement strand
TTACCATGACATTAAACCTCTGTAATAAATACAGGCTACTGAAATGTGTGAATTTAGAAAATGTTTGTTACATGTTTTAACTATATGTTAGCAGAAACAGACTATTACCGACAAACAGTATTCAAAATAAACAATATTAAATTTAACATTTTTCAGTCACTAACTGGAATAAAGTGCACATAAATCACATAAACCTCCTAAAACAATGAACGTTAACACATTTACAGTGTACGGGAGCCTTTATAAACACAATACCACTGTTAATTGACTGATTAGGCCAAATTCGCGGCACAAACGATGACGTCACCGGGAGAAAACTCCGCCAAAACATTAACTTTCTTTTCGTTTTAAACATGTCAAATATAATTCAAAACACTCCAAACTTTTAACAAACGGTAAAAGAGACACAGCATGACCTTATGAGACCGTAAATTAGGGTTCTTTCACAGTTTACCAACCTGTATCAGGTAGATAAAGTAGATGCAATGAGGACAGCGTGTATGTTCAGTCATTCCAGAGGAGAAGGCGAGATGTGCGCTCTCTAACCGGTCCCCGGAACAACCGGAGTGAACACAACGGTTCCGCCTTACTGCTACCCAAACAAAACAAAATTTTATCACTCCATGAGTGCAATAAAAATACACTTGGTCCTCATTACTATTAAAATAAATGTACACAGTAACAAAATCGTAAATATAATTATGATTTCTCAATTATTTTCACATAAATGTGGTGACACTATTTTAGGTGCGCCACACCGGTCATCATGATTTCTTGATATCTGGAAGTGGCCCTGTAGTAGTATAAAGAGTGACAATGTCTGTGTATGGATGGATGGATGGATGGATGGGTGGAAGTGAAATGCAGGACTTTCATCCAGGAAATCAGAGTTATATCACATGTTACTTGCATTAACTTACATATCAATATCCTTATTTTAACTCAACCATGATGTTTTCCTAACCTTGTTTTGCCTTTATTTTGAAAGTCTACCTCATCATGGCGTTATCTTTGAAGCATATAGGGCCATTGATCAAGCCACCCTTTTGGACAGCCTGGGAATATGTTGGCATAGTACATAACTTTTGACTGGGTGAATACGATGATATAACTGAAAATACAACCACTACAGTAACATGGTCTTTTTTTTTTTTTTTTTTTTTTTTTTTTTTTTTTTTTTTTTTTTTGATGCTTCTCCTGATGATTGTGTGTATTTTTATTTTTTTTTACAAGGACTGGGTTGTGAGCCTGTTTAGGAATGATGCACATGTGTTGGCTATGGGCCCAGGAAATGAAGCTTTCTTTTTCTGTTACAGAGACTTTTTGCTGTTGGTCTCAGCACACAGCCCCTGAAGAGTTGTGGCCATAAAGGACAGTTCTCCACCTCACAATGTAAATCCAGTGCCAAAGTTCAGTGCCAAAGTAGGAAATAGGCATTTAATAATTTTTCCAGGCCAGTGTTTTGCAGAGTCATCCCATATAAATATTTTTTTTACCTCTTCTCAGTACTTTTTGGAACATTTTAAGCCTTTTTATGATAAACAGTGTAGAGTTGACAGGAATGAGACAGAGAGAGAGAGAAAAGTCCTTGGCCAAACTTGGAGCAGTGATGCTGTGTCATACGCTGCGCAATTTTGGGCTGTTCCGGATGAAAATGAAATGTGGCAATATCTTTGGTTGCAGAATTCTGCACCAGTCCTGTTTTGCAAACCCGTCCCCGCCCACACCTGCAAACCTGAGAACCAGAACCTGCCAAAAACCAGACTTGCACCTGTGATTGAAGATGCATACATGGTCGCTCACTTGTCAGCACCTGTGCTCCTGCAGCTGTTGATGTGTTTCCACAGTGACGACGAGTCTCGCTTGCAGCTATTAAAAGCTAATGCGGTTTAAAACTTTTTACAAGCAGCAAAAACACTAACAACATTATTCTCACAACCTTTGAGCGCACCAGATTCCAGCCAAATGTCCCATTGTTTGGCAGGATGTGCGGTCAAAGGTTGTGTCATGGACTTTCGCAATACAATCCTGCCAACTGATTAAGCTTGTCATTACTGTATTATTGTATTGTATGTGTTATATTATTGTTGTCCCCTTCTTCCTATTTTTACCCATGCTAGCACCTGTGAATTTATGTAATTATATTTTTTACTTGTTACTTGTTACCTATTTTTCATCTTTCTAGGTCTCTGGTGTGATTTTTCATCTGGCTATGTTATTTTCATTCTTGTTAAATCTTTTACATCTTTTAAATCATTTTCGTTTTAAGTCTGCTTTGTCTGATATGCACTGATGGATACACCAAGGAATTGTCTTCTCTACTTCTCTTCTCTGTCATTGTTCCATCCAATTAGGTTGAAATCATTGAATCACTGACATTGGGAAAGCAGTGTGCAATGATGCAAAAATTTTTAAAAAAAAATCAATAATTTATACAAAATCAATAATTGCCCTTAAATGCATTCAAAATAAAGCAACAAGCCTGTTTTGAAAATGCAAGGAGCAGAAAGTACAGATATTTGTGTTCAAATGCAGGAAGTAAAAGTAAGTATGAAGTATCTGTACTTAGTTACTTCCCACCTCTGCATGTTGCACAAGTGTGGCTTGCAATAAGCTTAAAAACTGCTGAAATCTCACAGTCTGAAGGTGGCATTAGTCAAACACAGACACGAGGGCAGGTTCTAGAGTCAGTGGAGATCCAGGGCTTCACCCTGAAAACTTTAAATTTTTGTTGATTGATGGATATAGCAAATAACTCACTAGATTTGTTGCTTTTTGGAAATAAAGTCACTAAGAGGGTATGAAAAGTGATAGCTCGGAAAACTACTTCTGCATTTATAGCACCAAGTCGAGGCAGTAAGGTTCAGTCCTAACATCTTTTGGGGACATTATTCGTGGATGGTGTGTTGACTGTGAAACAGTTTTCAGATAATTCACTTGGATGACAAAAAGTAACTCTTTATTACCTAACCACTACTTATTTATTTGAGGGTTGTGGGGGCTGTTTTTCCCCAGCTGACTGAGCGGATGTTTTTATGACAAATTGAGTATTTTTATGGCTGCTCAGTGGCAGCATGTTTTTTTTTTCCTGACTGACTGACTGGATGACTTTACATGGCTGACTGATTTGTCTGCAGAGTGTCAGAATGGCATTGGGGATTCTGCTGGTCAGCCAGAGACAGGCCATACATGATAATGCAGTCTGCTGCTAGCCTGCAAGGACACCACACACACACACACACACACACACACACACACACACACACACACACACACACACACAGGGGCGAAAGCATGTGGTTTTCCCTTGTAAGGCTGTCCTGAGCCAAACATGGCACTCACTGAAAGCATGACAAACACCTTCCTGCATCTCCCACAGCCTGTCTCTCATTATGTGCATCACTCTCCCACCCATATTCAAACTATCATTTTCTTGCTCAGACAAACACACTCAGACACACACACACACACACACACACATAGACTATTAGGTAAAAATGCATGAACAAGTCAATTGTAATTGTAATTGTCCAACAACCAGGGAAATTTAGTCATTTTACCTCACAGAACACAGAAGTTGCTGGTCTACCACTGCCCCAATCTGTTAACTTGTTTGTATCACTGTGTTACTTGGGTGTTTCAAATGGATAATTCAGATTTACCAAAGTCACAGATAAACTAACGAATTGAGGCAGTGGTAGACTAGCAATTCTTGCATTTCACGAGGTAAAATGACATGACATGAACAATATCTGACGGTACAGTTAAGCAGTTTTTAAGCTTAACCTTTTTGGCTACCTTTTGTTCCTAACCCTATGCATAGGGTGCATATGCACCCATATGCATTGCTTTGCTTCCATCTTGGTACTCCCCTGTGCCTCTCCAAACTGGGGGGCATGCTGACCACTATCTACTGTAGCTAATACACTGACTATTGATAAGTAAATCAATGACTCAGTATTCACACCCAATAATCCAAATTATGCCTTTAATCTTTTGAGTTGGCCCTCTCATAAACCCTGTTAGCATGGAGTTTGTATTACCTGCAGTTTTTCTGTGATTGGTATTGATGGCAGAGGTCATCTGATCCTTTAATCCTGTGTGAATCTGCCTGTTCTGCTATTAACGAAGTAAAAATTCTGAAATTAATTCTTCACCCTACCATGCTTTCTTTCTTCTCCTGGGTCTGAAGTTATCGGACTACAGTGGAAATTATTAATGAATGCTTTGATATATTCTGAGGGCAGATTAAGAAGCTTCGTGAAGCTATTTTTTATTCAGAAATAAGGCTTTGAATTTTGTCACTGTGGTTACTGTGATTCATTTATTTTATGACTCATAAACAAGACTTGTGTGTATGTGGATCATTTCCTAAATGACACGAGTTGCCTAAGTAATTCCTGGTTGTCTTTAATCTGTAGGTGGTGAATCATTATGCAGTAAATAAGTGATTGTCTGAACACTGGCACACAGAGTCACTAAGAAGTTACAGTTCCAAGGCAGCACATGACAATGATGCCAAATCAGTTACATCCAAAGTAATGGCCCTGCAAAGCTGTGGTGCTTTGAATGAAATAAGATAAGCTAAGCTTTGATTGGTCCCCAGAAGACAAATGCAGGTGTTGCAGCAGCACAAGGACACAAATAAGTACAGATAAATAGGAAAAAATAGAAGTATATATAATCAACATCAGAATAAAAAAAAATGGAGCTATAAAAGAGCTATTAACTCAAAAATACCAATGACCAGAGTTGTACTTTACCTAATAGTGTAATACCATCTCAAACAGAATGACATAGTGGAGTGTTTAGTGGCAGCAAATATAGTATATGTATCTTTTCACACTGAATATTCTTAGCGCGGGGCTATCCTTAACCCTAGGCAAAGAGTTAACCTTGGGTTAACTTAGCCCCTTTTCACACATATTGTTAAAGCTATAGTTGGTAATCCTGTTCAGAAACACTTTTTGTTATACTGGGTGAAATGGTCCTTCCATCCTGAGAGTAGTCAATACATTATGTATTCAGAAAAAGGAACGAAAAGAATCAGACCTAGAACCAATCCCTGCCATTCGGTCCCAATGGAAAGGTACCAATCAGATGCCTTTATGTCTCCTGCTGCTCCCGCCCCCCTCTGTCCCTCCCTCCTCCCCGTGCGCACTCATCACGTTTCACTGTTGCCGGAAATATTCAGCACACTCCTCAGCAGAAATACCAAGTTAGCAGGAGAATAAGTTCATAAGAGTACTATAGCAGAGAAAATGCAGCCAAAAATACCACCAGTGTTAATTGTAACGGCTCGCCCTGCTAAACAGGGAAAGAAAAGAAAGCCGGAGGCAGAAAAAGGCTGCGACGGAAAAGGCTCTGGATAAAGCTAGAGGACAAACCAGAGTCAACATCGGTGCAGCCTTTGAGCGGTGGAGACAACTGAGGCATCTGAAGGGCCTGAAAAGTGATGCAGAGGTTGCTGTCTTTCTGTTGGACAGGTAATTATTTGTTTTGCTTCGGGGGGATTTGTTATTTTCATGAAATATGTAACGTTTGCCAACTTAGCTGCTTTTGTAGCTCGTATTAGCCCAATGCTAACATTAGCTTCTCTGTCGGTGTAAGCCAGTGGTCGGCACATACTGCTTATCTAATTTATAGGATCTGTGCTTCCTGCACGGAGCATTGAGCGTTTTTACTCGATGTGGGGCGTGGCTTTCGACGGAGCACTGACGGGAGGGGGAGGAGGTGGTGGAGCTTAGAGGATGTGCCACTTTCAAATCTTGCTAGCTCTCCAACAGCTCTCTCAACATTACCAACTATAGCTTTAACCTAGGGTTAAGATAACTACAGGGCTATATGATTCACACTACACTTTTACTAGCCCTGGGTTAATGTCGGTACACCGACTGATGTGAACACTCTAGTTGATTTTCAGCTGAGAACTCAGGGCTACCCCTGCTCTGCAGCAGCAAGTCCTAAGCTAAAGTTCAGGTTAGCTCATTTTGGAATGCTCCAGGATTGTGACAGTGTGAAAGCTTTCTTAGCCAAGGGCTCGGTGCAATGTGAAAAGCTGTAGAGTAATAAGATACTATAACAGTTTACACTAGAATAGCATATGTGATTAAAGCTAGGGTTGGTCACAATGGAAAAACTAGCAAGAGCAAACTAGGTTTTGAAGAATTCACCTGAATTCGCCTGAATGCTTAGTCAGTTTTTGTCGGTTTCACTGAGAAATAGATCGAGAATAACGACTAGAAAAGTGAACACATGATTTGGTTCTCGGGTAATGACCTCATTAACCTGACTCAGTCAAACAAATGAATCCATGAGCTCGGCAGATTTGTCTGGTTCCCAGGCTAAGTTCTAATTTTTGCTGTATAAAAAAATGTGTCACCTTACTCCCAGCTGTGCTGTAGCCACTTACTGGCTGGCTTAATTAACGCACCTAGTGGGTCGGCTGAACCAAATGTATTTGAGAGGTTATGTGAAGCCAATATGAAACTTCAGCAGTTTTAAATTAGTCAAATTAAGTGGCTATCTTTCAGGTCCAGCACTGTTGTGGGTGAGCTGAAGTTGACAACAGACTGTCCTCATGGCACACATTTGGACTTTAATAATGGATACATTCTGTTACTGTGTGCTTGTGCAAGGACTTTGTACTGTGGATGCTGGCTCAGTGGCATGGCTCACTGGCACACCTGAAGAGCAATAATGATATGCATCATTAATGTTATGAGTTGCACCTGTGCCCTCCCTGCCATGACAAATGTCTGCTGTGAGAAAAGTCTATTTCCCATTAGTGTCAAGGCTTGATAACTGCAACATAGCCACTCACAAGCATGAGAGGAGTCTCAGTGTGTCAATAGGAGATACTGGGATTAATCTCTTTGATATAGATTTGAACTCAGGTGTTTCCATTGCTAAAGGTGTAAATCAGAAATTCAAAGGTAAGACCAGTTCAATCCAGTGCTTCAGTTACAATGTATTGCAGATACATATTGAATCTTTACCTTGGAAACAGCAGAAAAGACACAAGTTGGTGTCAAAGACCCCATAAGACATGGACTCTAGACATCACACTCTCAAAAATAAAGGTGTTAACTAGAAACATAAAGGGTTCTTTGGCTGGTCTCCATAGGAGAGCCATTTTTCATTCCTGATAGAACTTTTTTGGTCTACCTAGAACCCAGCATAAAGAGTAATACCTAGAACCATCTGTGACAGATTTTTACCCGGGACTCCCTGTGAGAGGTTTTAAAGGAGAACCCTTTTATGGTGTAACAGTTCCACCCAGGGGCTCTACCATGAACCTTTTCATATTCCAAGGGTTAAGAACTCACTCGTGGTGTTCCACCAAGAACCCTTTTATATCCCAAGACTTTTATTGTGAACCAACCAAGGGGGTTCTACCGTGAACCTTTTTACATTCCAAGGGTTTTATCAAGAACACATTCAGGGGGTTCTACCACAAACCTTTTTATATTCCAAGGGTTTTATCTAGAACACACTCAAGGGATTCTATCAATAACCTTTTTATGTTCCAAGGGTTTTATCAAAAACACATTCAGGGGGTTCTACCACAAACCTTTTTATATTCTAAGGGTTTTGTCAATAACTCACTCAGGGGGCTCTACTGAGAAACTTTGTTGGAACAGCTACACATTTTATATTGTGCTACAAAGAACCCTTGATGAAAGAGGATTTCAACAATCCCTGAAGAACAATTTCTTTCAAAAGGGTCTTTTTTTCCCTATGAAAACGGTTCTTAATGGAGCCCTTAGTCTTACAAAGAACCCTTGATGAACCCCTTTTTCAAAAAGGGATTCTTCAGGAGCACATGGTTATGGGTAGAACCTCAGCTCCTCAGGTAGAACCCCTTTGGAACCCTTATTTCTCAGAATATATCTTTTTGTCCTCTGAGTGACACTGTTAACTTCTTATAATTTATAATATTTATAATATTTTAGAACATAAAGCATGCTGTATTTAAACCCTCCTGAAGCTACTGGCCACTTCTATTTTTTTTTTTTTTTTTTAAACACAAAAGACTAATTTGACAAAAATTTCTTTTTTTTTTTGTTTTTGTTTTGCTGTCAGATCCTTTTGTAACCATTTTAGGTTTTTTTCATTGGGACAGTGAGTAGTAAGGCCCAAAATGTTCTAATTTTGCTGTTTTCAGCAAATACATGAACAAAATCCTTGAGATTAATGGCCTTAGTTATCCTTAGCTTAGTCTTAAAACCTCCATATTGCTTGATTTTTCATCATTCAGTGTAATATCTAAAGTAGGCCATGACCAGGTTAAGCTCAGAAAAAAAAAAGAAACATTTTTTGTTAGTTCTAGCGCTCTCAGGCATGTCAAGTGCAACTCTTCAAAGTTTGAAGCACTTCTTCAGTAATTATTTTTTTCCTCAATAAACTTAGAGGAGCCACTAAATTGTGCCTTTTATGTACTGTACTCTCTCAAGTGCTTTTCAAAACTGCAGCATTTGAAGTCTTCAATTTTGGGAAAAAAGGAGTTCTTCAATCAGGCCTCACTGGGGAGATTCATGGCTTTTATTTCCGTTACACACCAGTGTTACGGGTTTCTTTTTTGTGTGTGATCTTGTGTGGCCAGTGGGCTGACCTGTACCTCTAGCTATTTTTTTTTTTATTTTTTTTACTTTTCTGTTTAAATACAACACAGAGCTGTTGCTGCATGGACCTCATAGTAACTTGACACAAGTCCAAACAAATCCAAAGGAAAGTACAACTCAAAGGATGGCAATACAGGGGAGTCAGTCCATAACTTTGTTCCTGACTCAAATATTTAAATGGATAGATTGCTGTAACATTTTGTACAGACATTCATGGTCCCAAGTGGATAAATCGTAATGACTTGAGTACTTTTTCAATGAAATATCTCAACTTGTATTTGATGGATTGGCGCAAAATTTGGCACAAACATTTATGATTAATGCATGTGTTCTAATAGCACAAGGTCACAATGAAGTCTTTGTACTTAAAGGGATAGTTTGGTTCATTTGCAGTGGGGTTATATGGGGTACTCATGGACAGTCAGTGCATTACTTTCAGTAGTTGATGGTCAGTGTGGTCCCAGTCAGTTTAAAGAGAGAGACGTCCCAGTCGCGGGGTCAGCAGAAAAACATATTTCCGCCACATAAATAAAAACCTACCTAAAGAAAAATCAATATCTGTTTAAGTGTACACTAAATTTAGAGTTTTTGTACTTACTTACTTTACTGTCGGGCAGCCCTTTATTCTCACACTACATTTTCTCAACCATAGGACTCACAGCATCTGTACTTATATGTAGGAAAACCAAATAATATAGTGGCAAAATAAAAGGCTGTCTGTCGAGACAGTAAAGGGGTGAAAAAGTTCTCAATATAGTGTACACTTTTTAGTCAAGACTGACAAGTCCTAAACATTTAGTTTATAGTCATAAACAAGTTGTAATGCACTCTTCACCAAATGTAGAGCCATTTTAACAAGAGATCCTTGACTTACCTTTCATTTTCAAGCTTCTGTACATCCATTTGTAATTTGAAAATGAACTGCACACTGCAATTAGTAAAGTATACTTTGAGCACATGTTCTATCAGCAGTAAAGAGTAAATATTAAAGTTAACAGTGTTTGTGTACCCGTCTCTTGTGTTTGGCTGAGGCACACACACACATCTCCACAATCACAAAACACCTGTTATTTATGTTAAACAGCTGTGCACCTGCGTGTGTAGCTAGCCAGTGTTATGCTACAGAGCAAAACATCAGTTAGCTTGCTAGCTAACAATTGAAGTAGATCAGCTAGTTAGCTGACATTTTGCTAATATTAACTAACTTATGATGTAACTATAGCCTATAGATGTTACTTTTATGTCCCCCAGCAACATCCTTTAACCATCTTCAAAATTTGCTTTGCTTTCAGACGAGCAGAGCACACAGCATAACAAAGTGCAGGAAACAGGAAAGGAAAAAGTCACCCGAGGTTTAAAAGGGGTGGGGAAATTAAGGAATTTGGTTCCATTCAAGTCGAACAGAGTGTGCAGGGTGCTGCTATTGTGCATCTTGGCTCATAAATGGAACAGGATTAGTAGCAATTGTGATCACCAATTTTTTTTTCTATCAATATGGCTGCTGTGATAAAGGTTCATTACAGCCCTGTTGATGGTATATACATGATGTAGTGTCATGCAGCTAACTGAATGGAGACACATTTTCTGCCCACATTCATGGAGCATTTTTAAGTACACTACATTTGTTAAGGACGCTAGAAAGTGTCATCAGTATGTATTTTACACCCACGTCTTTTACTGATCTTACTTCCAGTGTGCCCAGTGACTTTAGTTCATAAAACAGGTCTGAAGCTGCTAAATGTGCGTAGGAGGAAAAAATTAAGATGAAACTAACAGAGTTGGAGTCATGCAAATGATTTTTTTTTTTTTTACCAATTAATTGCATCTCAATGTGTTAATGTGGGTGTTAGAAATGTTAATTACAGACTCTGGAGTTTGACGGAGTGTTTTGACATATTGTTATGGTATATGTGTGAGAGCTATTTGGAGTTTTGGAGTTTTCTCACGTACACAAAACTGTTTGAAGATTGTTACCAAGATAATACGACTGATTATCATATGAGATTATAATACTGATATGACATTTAGGTTATGTGGAGGTTAAAGCTTTGGCTAACAATTATTGTGTACTGTACATGATTATACTACCAATGTTTTTACACCTCCATGTACTCCCCAGCTATCAATCATCTCATTTATAATCATTTAATCATTTCTTGTCAGGATCAAAATCCCAGACTATAAATATGGATGGAAGATGTTCCCTCTGGATGTATGCTGATATGACTGGACTGACAAGGCAGAGATCAAATCCCAAAGCTAAATGACTTTTAGTGATTACTGCTGAAACCAGCCCATCATCATCATTGTCATCATCAATACACTGATTGAAGCTGAGATAAACACACAAGATTCATATCAGATGTATTGCAGAACAAGGTCCATGGACTGCTTTACATTAAGAAGTGTTTCTAATATTCTGGCTTCTCACTTGTATGGGAAATGGGAAGAACAAAATTAAACTCCCCACACTGTGTAAAACATAAATTAAAACAGAACGGGGTCACAATTTGCCTGTTTTTCTCCCTATTTTGACAAATTTTCACAACCTGTTTCTAGCAGTGTTTAGCCCCTTACAACAATACAGCTGCACATGACGCAGAGGAGAGTATCCAGTGGTCCTTAATACATCCATGCTCGCATCTCGCCCTCCTCAGTGAGTGACAGACGGAAAGGGAAATGGAGAGTACTAAGAGGAAGAAATAATCAAGCACACTTGAGACATCCAGGACAGAAGAATTCGTGATTCCTACAGAAATGTTTACGTTTTTTAAAAATCTTCTTGGAGCAGCCTAATTAAAATACTCAAATTTTCTGGGGAATGACCCTGACACCCCCTGCTTTAATTTCAACATCCTTTCTATTTTAGACGTCTCAAAGTAAGCAAGTCAGACCTCTCATCAGTCTCTGACCTAACGTAGGGAATTTGGGTCATGACATTAAAACCAAAAGTCTCCTGTCCTGTCCCATCACTGACGTGGGATAAATCAAAACGGAGTATGCAGCACCAGCTGTTGAGTCCTGCCCATGCTTGGATTCAACTTCCTAGGTTGCAAAACTGATCCTGTGGAACTAATGAACAAACTTCACCACGCATGACGTGTTTGGCATGATGACATTTAGTCTCTCTAACAAACTCTGTAGTCCCCTGTAGCCACTTGTTAGCACCTGCCTCTCTTAAGGCACATGAAAACCTCAGAATTCATGAGTGGAGTATTAATGAGTGGAAGCCCATTTCTGCCAGTGAAAGAAATGTAATACCCCCCATAGTAAGTTACAAATTATCAGGTAAAAAAGTTTAAATATGGGATAAAAAAATATAATATATTTTTTAGAATTCTTTCTTTCGTTTTATCTCAAAACTTTGACTTTCTATCTCATAATTTTGATTTATAAAATTATGACTTACCATGGGGATGTTTTTTTCTTTTACTGGTAGAAACGTGCTTCCATAATTTCCAGATGCATTTTATGTTGTGGGACAAAACGTAAAAATCTGTTAAGCTTCTGTTGACCACAGACCTTATTTCTGGCACCTAACCAAAGCCCACTGACTTCAAGGTGAGGGACCTGTAGGTGTTAGTAATCTCAGTTTAGGCACTCCTGGCAACGGTAGCACATGTAGATGTTGCTCCCTCAACATGACTTTTCTCCTTTAATTGTTTATTGTTTGAAACACACATCGCCTACGACAGAAAGACTTCTAGGCATTGGAAAAAGGAAGTGTGCAATAAAGAGCAGCGGCCCAAATGCGGGAACACAATATAATCTAACAAGCCCTGAAGCTCCCCTTCAGAATTCTTTGGTGTAGAGGCAGCACAGTTACCCCAATTTTGTGTGAGTAGTGCCCACAGCGTCAGACTTTGAAAAGCCCTGCAGTAGGGTGCGTAATCTGTGCAGCAGTCAACGGGCAGGATATTCACAGTCCGTACCTGTAGATGCTGAGTGGTACAGAGGCTGAATGTCGAGGACAGATGGTGCCGTTTATGTATGATTTAATGTCAAAAGGCGCACGAGGAAAATATATTAGAATACATTAAGCAGAGAAGCATCCTGTTTATCAAACTGAAAATCCCTGAAGCACCGCGTAAGCAGAAGAGCACAATGCTTTGGAAAACAGCTAACATATGAAAAAAAAAAAACACATGTCAAGCCTGCTTTATTTCCTCTGAGCAAACCTCATGTTTAATACATAGATAACCCTCCGACTGTATTGTTGCACTGGCCATACATTATGTTCATACAATATCCTGCTTGCTCAACTCAACTCAACCTGCAGCATTCATCTACACGCTCGCACACAGACGTCAATGCAAATAATCCAGTGACGCACACACAAACACAAACACACACAATCTATGAACTCTGCGACAGCTTCTTTAGTGCATGTACAGAAGTTTCCTGCTGTACAGAACAAACAAATTATTATTCATGAAATAAACTGGTTATACATTTATAGGATGGGTCGTTCATCTATTGATTTATTTTTTACATGTGCAAAGAAATTACTTTGGTTTAAGAAAGATGTGCCATCTGAACATGGCAATAATGAAAGATATGTTTCATTCCAGTGTGTTGGCCTGTTGTTGTTATTGTCATTCCATATATCACACATTCGTGGGAATTGGGACAAAACCGTATTTTGCGGGGGTTTCAATTTTTACTCTTCAATTATGCTGGAAAATATTATAATATTTATTTTAAAAGATCAAACTCCTGGCTATTAGACCTTGTAACGGGCGAACCCCCCACTGATTTTTTAAAAATGCAGCTCTAGAGTCTTACCGAGTTGACAAAATGTTACTTTTTTTTTCCATTTCACATCAGTGTCATAGTGAGCAGCCATTTTATTTTTCAAAGTCGCTCAGAGCTCTCTTAACGCTAATCAAAATACACATTCTTAAACCATAAATCTTTGATTTAGATGGGCCACGGAGTTGACATGTTATGGTTGAGACACATCTGATAGTAAAATTATTTAAAGAATTTGTCAAAAAATAGAAAACTTACCAGTGTTTGACAGCAACTCAATGCAATTAGCCATGTAGACAGGGTCAAGACGACCTGCTGAGGTTCAAACTGAGCATCAGAATGGGCACGAAAGGTGATTTAAGTGACTTTGAATGTGGCATGGCTCTTGGTGCCAGACAGGCTGGTCTGAGTGTTTCAGAAATTGCTGATTTACTGGGATTTTCACACACAACCATCTCTAGAATGGTCCGGAAAAGAGAAAACATCCAGTGAGCGGCAGTTCTCTGGGTGAAAATGCCTTGTAGATGCCAGAGGTCAGAGGAGAACAGCCAGTCTGGTTCGAGATGAAAGAAAGGCAACAGTGACTCAAATAAGCACTCGTTACAACCAAGGTATGCAGAAGACCATCTCTGAACGAACAGCATGTTGAACCTTGAAGCAGATGGGCTACAACAGCAGAAGACCACACCGGGTGTCACTTCTGTCAGCTAAGAACAGGAAACTGAGGCTACAATTCACATGGGCTCACCAAAACTGGACAATAGAAAATTGGAAAAACGTTGCCTGGTCTGATGAGTCTCGGTTTCTGCTGCGACATTCAGATGGTCGGGTCAGAATTTGGCAAACATGAAAGCATGGATCCATCCTGCCTTGTATCAAAAGTTCAAGCTGCTGGTGGTGGTGTGATGGTGAAAGGGATATTTTCTTGGCACAGTTTGGGCCCCTTAGTACCAACTGATCATTTGAACACCACAGCCTACCTGAGTATTGTTGCCGACCATGTCCATCCACTTATGACCACAGTGTACCCATCTTCTGATGGCTACTTCCAGCAGGATAATGTACCATGTCACAAAGAGAAAACAGGTTTTGTTGCACAGGTTTGGTGGGACTCCTGAAGTGAAATTTTTATGATTGTTTCACAGATTTTTTTTTTAAATTTTTGTAATAACTGTCCAAGCATACCCACGCCCAATTCAATCCCAATATCAGGAAAGTGTACAAAAAATTAAAATGAAATTACAATATTTCAAATTTGGATTAAAACTAATTTCTAATTCTTTATGGATGCTTACTATTATGTACATAAGATTGTAAATTTCAGTATTAGAAGATTGTGGATTTGAGTTTCCAGTGGTTTTAAAATGCATTTCAATTTTCTGTAATGTTTTATCTTTGGAAAAATAAATTAGGGACTAAAGAAATAGGGCACATAACATTTTTAAAATTAGAAATGAGGAAATTGGGAAAGGCTAACCAAAACAAGACACTCCGATCCAAACTTTATGAGTTCAACCGTTCAGCTATGAACAATCTATTCATTTATGTAATTTTTTAAATTAAATTATTTATTTTAAAAAGTGTTTGTTTTCTGTATTAATTTCCCCCTTGAATTTCTCCCCTATTTATTTCTGCAAACACAATCAAACATTTGCTTTTTACATTTCTTTTTGTATTTTCATTTGCTTTTTAGATTTCTCTGTGGAAATAAAACAGGTAAAATAAAATAATACATGAACAATGAATAATAAATCAATTTTATAATGAACAAATAAAAAAAAAATACATACAGTGATAAATAAATGGGAAAACTAGATGGGGTGAGAAAATAAATACGGCAAATAAATAAATAAATCAAGTCAAATACACTAATGTACAAGACAGTATTGACACAAATCTGTAAAATTGGGTCTTTTTATATACGCAACAAACAAAAGCTGACTCGTGACCCTTATATAGAGCCACAGTTTGAGAGGACACTCTCTGGAAAATTACATGTTTGTATCATGTCCTGACTCATATATTGTAACATATTGCATTTTTATTGACATGTGGTTCATATTTGATCTTTCATGATCTGATCTTCCCTGCAGACCCTGAAAAGTTTGTTCGGTAAATTGAGATAGTGTATTGACAGCATGGAGGATGGAAGGGCTGGAGAGCATAACATCCCTTGAGGCATGACTCCATCTGAATGTAAACAACAAAATCTCTGATGGTTTTTCGGATCTAAACTCACCATATAGGAGATGCTAATATTAGACGGAGGCGGATGTAGAAATGCAGGCGTAAACCAGGAGAAGAAACAGTTGGATTCCCAGAGCTTGTGCCCTATTTCAGAGTAAACACCAACTCTCCAATGGCTTCTGTGAGCAACACTCAACATATGGGAGATAACAGAACATATCTGGCGTGTTGTCAGGTCTGAAGTCAGCATGGATCAGTATGGGAGATATTAAGTTGGATAATTACATGGCAATGTTCTCCAGTAACTCCACACAGAGGAAGGCACTTCAGATGTCACATTTAGCACTTTCATTCCCACTGGAGTCAAAAAAGCTACAAGCATGTGCTCTGAAGATATTATAGAGCACTTTATATATAAGTGTCTTTCTATTAGGGAGATCCTCATTTGCATAGACTACTATTATGGGGCCCTCATTTAAATAATTTAAAAAATGAATCATGTAATTACCACTTAAGTGCCTTCACCAAAATACAGCTGAGAATATTCACTTGAATCTTGTGTTTGAGGTTTATGTATTTGAAGAGCTCCTTTTCACGTTACAGGAATTAGTCAGCACTGCTCAAAATTTTGTCGAGTTGCCTGGATCTAAAGGATGTGAAAACCAGCCTGTCCTCACAAGAAAAACATGCGTGTTGCTTATTCCAACTGATATGTCACTTTTTGTGGTTAGGCAGCGACCCATAGTGGGAGTAGTATGTATGAGGAGCAAGAAAGTCTGCATTTGGTTGAAGAATTGATCGATGGCTCAAACAAGCACAGGACTTTCAGACTGGGGTTCAAGCCCTGTGTAGAACAAAAAGGAAACAAATATATTTCAGGTTTTGAGACGTTCATCAAGTCACTTCCGTCACGTGATGTAGCCGCTAGTGGCTAGTGGCTGGTGTAGAAGAGTGAGAAGTCAGCGGTCAATAGTCATATAAAACAGAGCAATCAAAAAAACATAATTACTATCTCACGGTTGGATGTCTCTGCCAACCAGTCAAGTTACAGTTTACATTATGTCTGTCCATACTTATAATATCATAATGTATGAAGTAAAGATATATTTGATATGGAACTTACCACTACACTGACCTCTAACTTTTAAAGAATTTGATAGAAAGTATTACGTATATAGTTCTCACCATACATGTGAGATTCCAGTGAATAATTCCTTGGTAGAAACATACTGTCTTCACTTAGAGACTATTTTTGCAGAGGAGCTCAGAGGACTGATAGAAAGCTGAACATTATTATATCACAGTGAAACTGACCTTTGACTTTTTGGATATGAAATGTCATCACCTCATCATTTTATTCTATTAGAAATGTGTGTGTAATTCTGTCATAAAAAGCATATGAATTCTCGAGTTACAGCCAAAAATGTATTTAGTGAGGTCACTGTGACCTTTGACCTCCGAATTTTGATCAGTTCATCTTCATAAAACCATAAAGGCAATAAAAACAGTTCTTCAAGAATTACTGCCCCTAAAATTAGGCAGATTAGTCCAGTAGTATTTGAAATTAGCCAATGACAAGCTCACACACCCACTCATGCATGTTGGGGGGGATGGTGGGGATAATAATCAATAGTTAGGGCTTTATTCAGTCTGAGAAGTATACCTGAAGACACAACTAAGGGCTCAAAATTTCCTTTTAACTCCTCTGCATGATTTTTAGATAAATCTTTTCCCCATATTTGTCTTTGATGTTAATATTCATCTAAAAGATGCTTGAATAAAACATCAGAGATGAGGCAGTAAAGGACAGAGCTCTTTGTTGTGACAACGCAAATATAACATCTAGCATTTTTATCAAAGAAAGATGGGTTTCAGTGGGGTTACTGCATTAATAACACAGCAGAGGTTATCTTCACCAATAAACCACTAAATGCTCTGCTGTAATAGCTTATTTAATCAGTTACTGGCTTGACCCTCAATGGTTGATTTCTGAAACAAATGTTTGGAGAACAACGTGACAGGGTTCAGCTCAACAATCCTCTGAACATTTAATGAAGCACGCAGGATTACATACAGTCAGGAAGACAAACTTTGATAAAACTTGAGAGAGGCTTACCTGGGAACGAGAAGGTAGATACTGTATCATGGTTGGTTACAAAACAGTTGGGATGTACAGGAGATGGAAACACGTTGTGCACACAGGAATAGTCAAGGTCAGATACAGAGATTCAGGGTGTGATGAAAAAATAATAATAAATACAAATATTTCACAATACATGCTTTATACTGTGGGGATTCTACACTACATAATGTAATACAGATGCACAATGGAGATGTGGTTTATGCTGCAGGAGGAGTTTAATTTTACAAGATTCTACAGACGTTTCTGGATCATCACTTGAATTGATTGTAAAGCTGCTGTTGTAAAGTATTTTGTAATAAAGATTAATTCATTTGAAGAGCAAATCTTATTATAGTATTCCATGTTCAAAGCATGTCATTTAATATTTGGTTCTATATTTTACAAGTAGAATATTGTGTGTATTGATATCGGTCAGTTTTTAAACACCGTTTAGGCAGTCAGTGATACAAAAGAGGAACACAGATAACAGATGCAGATCTGTTGTTAATGCCTTGGGGCTCCTGTAGGGGGATCACGCTCCTCTCCTTCAGTCAGTACAGATGAGTGAAGGTGAGAGCTGTGTGTGGTTGCCTTCCTTCATCCTTTGCCACTCATTAGTCTTCTTTATTTAAAGTAAAAAAAAATTGCTGTGTTACTGTGGTTATATATGGAGGAAAAAAATGTATTTCTGTTTGGGGGCAGCTCTGATGAGCCTGCAAACAGGATGGGAAGTTTAAGACTGTTTCAGACTGTCTGTGCCCCCCTCACACTACTAGATAATCTGAGCCAAATATTGATGGTAAGGTTCAAGACCAGATTCAGGGGGGTTGAACCTGAGGTAGATCAGCCCAGAATTGACGTAATCTGACCCCAGTTTAACCGCTTAATTCCACAATGCACAGCTGCCTCACATTACGGATGCTTTACATCAGCTGGAGCAGATTCTACAGATTCTAGTGCTTGTGATTCCACCAGCAGCACCTCAGTGCATCCAAGAAGCAGCTCTCCATTCCACTCTACTTCTAATTCATGTGAACTCTACATCAGACCAATGCTGCGCCAGTCTGCACAGAGCAGATGAGTGGGGAGGAAGTCAGACACAGAAAAAGCAGAAAATCTGGTCAATTTTCAAAATAATAGACCCTGTGGTCATAAAAACAGATGAAAAAGACACCATTTAACAACTCAACCTGCTTAACATTGGTGGAAAGACAAAAAGTAAGAAAGCATGACCAAATCAACAAAATTTGAGCAGGTCAACATAATCAGGTTGGCAAAATGCACCCCTGCTGAAACGCTTCTGAAACGCAGCTGGTGGCAAGCCGTGTGGAAGATGGATCAAAACCATGGCGGAGATATGCTGTGCCCAGCGGAATTAAAGGGTCAGACTGAGATTCTAAAAAAAAGTTGAGTTAAAATCTACTCCTGGACTTTTTAACAGTAAACAAGTACAAAAAAAAATGTGCATTCCAGAAACCAAAAGCGGTTGCATATTCAACTGAAACTTCTGACAGTTATGTTTTTTTAAATCAAGAAGTAAGAATCTGGATTGAGACGGATTGAGAAACAATAACCATGATTTCTTTTGCTTATGCCACTTTGTGCTCCAAATAAGTGCAGCTCAATGCTAAGATCATTTGTAAGCTAAGCATAGGCTGTACGGGGGATACAAAGATTAGAGGAAGTCGGATATCAAAGCGAGCACTCGTGAGGCTGCTGTGCCTTTCCCACAGGTTTTGTTCCATTCAAACATAAATGATGAATGCATCCAATGAAGCGTGTGTCTGTATTATGAGGAGCTATTGTTGCATTCCAGTGAGTTTAGTTTTCCATCTGAATAGAAAACGGAAAATCCCTGATGGTTTCCAGAATCAGAAATTAACAAGTCTGACAGTTATGGAGAGATGATCCCCCAAATGTGAAACCACACAATCACATGTCAAACCCAACTTTTCATTAAGGCCTAAAACTGAGGCAACCACGTTCTAGTTTCAGTCGATTGACAGCTATCGAACAAATAAAGCCAGTCAAAGCTTTTTTCCCTGGTTTGAGTTCCCTCAGATTTAGTGTCTGACGGGGTTAAATTCAGGTACAACAGAGTAACCGATCCAGATGCCATGTTAGAAGACTGGTAAAAGGTAGTGATTAACTGTCATACATGAATATTTCAGCCACACTCTTAGACATACAGGTGCTAACTAGAAACACAAAGGGTTCTTCGGCTTTTCTCCATAGGAGAACCCTTTTTGGTTCCTGTTAGAACCTCTCATTAAGGTTACACTTGGAACCCTTTCAGAGAGTTCCATGTAGAACCCAACAGACAGAGTTGCACCTAGAACCTCTCTTACCTAACCACTTATCCAGAACATCTCCACATTCTAAGGCTGCCAACAAGAACTGGGTGTGTCTACCAAGTACCTTTTTATTTTCCAAGGCTTTAATCTCAACCCACTAAGGAGGTTCTACAGAGAACCGTTATATATTCCAAGGGTTTAATCTAGAATCCTCCCAGGGGGTTTTAACAAGAACCCTTTCATATTTCATGGGTTTATTCTAGAACCCACCCAAGGAGTTCTATGGAGACTCCTTTTTTCCAAGGGTTTTATCAAGAATCCACTAATGGCGTTCTACCAAGAACCTTTTTATATTCCCAGGGTTTTATCTCGAAACCACCCAGGGGGTTCTACAGAGAACCTTTTTATATTCCAAGGGTTTTTATCTAGAACCCACCAAGGGCATTCTACTGAGATCCTTTTATCGTCTAAGGGTTTTATCTACAGTCCACTGAGAGGGTTCTACTGAAAACCTTTTTATATTCCAAGGGTTTATTCTAAAACCCAGATCAGTGCCAGCTGAATTCTCAGATATATGAGAAGAGATAACCTATAATCAGGCACGTAGCTGTGGGTGGGCCCAGGCCCACACAGCACAAGTGGTGGAAAGTAACTAAATATAGGGTGTTTTCACATCTGTAGTCGGGTGTATTTGGTCCAGACCAAGGGGGAAAAATCGGTCTCAATTTCTTTTACAGAACAGTAATAAGATGTGACAAGCAGCACTTTGTATCAAATTAGACAAAATTAGACTTTTTTTGAAAATAAAAGAGTATTAGACTCTCATTAGACTTCATACAATTATAATTATGAATACATTACTACAGAACTGTACTGCAAACTAAAGTGTATTATTTTCCATAGTTAGACTCTTGTGTCCCTAATTATTGTCTATGAAAGTCAAATAAAGGTCTAGTAAAGAGTCTTATACTGTCTAAGGAACAACATATTATATAGAATTTGATACAAAGTATGGTTTATTATGTCACATTACTGTGTGTGTGTCTGATTAGGGTATAACTACTATCTAATAAAGAACATGTTAAGTATAGTTTGTGTCTAATGTGGTACAAAGTATAGCTTGTTACATCTTATTAATGTACTATTAAGTAAAGTGTGACTGAAAAATAATGCATTGTTGCAGTTTGGTCTGTGTTCTTTCAGAATCCATTTAACAGCGAACCAAGACCGACCTTTTTAAACTGTAACGGTCTGGCTGTTTGGTCCGCACCAGGGTACAATTGGCCACTTTCGCACCAGTCTAAACAAACCGCACTAACCTGACGAGCAGTTCAAGGTGACAAAGGTGCTGCCTGCTGCACCAGCGAAGCTAGAAAAGCTTCTGCATATAGAGAATAACAATACATTATCTGTGCTCAATATTTTCAACAATGAATCTGCACACCCACATATTCACACAAAGGCTGAACAACCTCAGGTGCTTTGTGTCGTAAGCCAGCAGTAAGGCCATGACAAAAGAGAGGGAGTGCAGATTACAGGAAACACATGGCTAAAACTACAGTGTAAAGAAATAATACAGCGCATGTGGTAGTCAGTTGAGTGGGGAATGTGTGTGTTCATGGATGAGTGTCAAGTATGGTGTCAACTCTGAAGAGCCTAAAAGAAAGTTGAGCTGGATAATCGGAATCAGTTGTTTGTTTTTCATTTTTATGCAAATCTATTGGTACTGTATGTTTAATACAATACAATATCTACCATGTGTCTGGACCATTTTGTCTCCATCTGACTTTGAGACAGCTGCCCCTTGTGAGGCTTGAACTCACAACCTTCATATTATGAGACTGACGCGCTGCCTACTGCGTCAATGAGACTAAAAAAAGCCTCACGTTCTGAGTGAGAGGAGTTGTCACAGTTGCAATTGTGGCGCAACATAATTTTTAGAAATGTCTGCTTCCTGTGCCAACAACAGATTCAGGGCTTTTGTCACATATTAAATGGTAAGCAATAACTATTTAACTTGACAGTTCAGTCTTGCCCTTGGAAACAACAGTTGAGAAAATGTTCTCAGCACAGCATCCAATTATTTGGTTTTTCATTGTCGCATTTTAGTTCTGGAGGGGCTCCTGTTCACATTGACTTTTTACAAACAAAAAAGTTATACAGAGAAACTCATTGATTGGGCAGTTTTGGTAGAGTTTCTTCTTGCATCACCAGGATGTGGGAAATTAAATTCTAGTGACTGACATAAGTTCATGCAGAATGTTGATGCTTCTGGATGTGCAGAGGTGGCAAAAGTACACACATTCGTTACTCAAATTAAAGAACAAATAAATAAAGTATAAAGGTAAAAAGCCGCCTTCTGAAGGACATTTGTACCATTTTGTATGCCTTTTACATTTTTTTTTTTCATCTTTTGTCTTGTATCTTTTACAGAATTTTTTGTCATGCCTTTTTACATAATTTTCGTCTTGTTGCATATAGTAAAGTTGTTTTCATCTTATTACGATACTTATGATACTTATCAAGGTATCATGTTTTCTATTGTTCCATTCTGGTCCATTCATTTAGGTTTAATCAGTTTCAAAATAAAAATGAAAATAATCAACATTTCCCCACAAATGGATTAAAACAAAAGTAATGAGCCTATTTTGAAAAACGTGATGAGCAGAGAGTACTATTTGTGTTAAAATGTAGGAATTAAAAGTAAAAAGTTCTCAAGTTCAAATACAGATACCTGAAAAATCTATTGAAGTATAGTAAATAAGTATTTATACCTAATTCCTTCCCATCTCTGCTGATGTGCATATTTCTGTTCTTTGGTAACAGAAAGAGCTCATGAAGATTTATTTAACAACTCGACTACATGTCTGAATAATGACTTATTAAGGGTGAAATCAGGAATAAAAGGAGGTGTGTTATAGAGGAATGATTCTGGGCTCATTACTGTAGGATTGCTGTCACATGGAGTGGGGTAGAAGCACAGCAGTTTTAATAGCTTTTAACCTTTTAATCAGGGAAAATACCTGCGCTGGCATGTATACATGTAACCACCATTACAAAATGAGTTGCATAAATATGTACATGGCTGGCAAAAATCACATCTTTGAACATAAAATACTGTGGTTGGTTCATTTGCTTTCACACCACAAAGAAGCCCCATCACAGTCCGTTTGCAAACTGAATGAGACTGACCTTTTCCGTCTCTGTGTGGACAAGGGTTCGATTGTCAGCTTTCACGATGGCCCAAACAAACTGGACTAACCTGGCAAATGGTTCAAGGGGACTGCTAACACTCTTACGTATCATGTGTCTCCACTATTGTGTTGTGTTTTCATTTGACTTTAAAACGGCTGCCCCATGTGAGACTTGAACTCCCAACTTTCAGATTATGAGACTGACGCGCTGCCTACTGTGATAACAAGGCTTGAAAGCACTTTTATTGTGTTTGAGAAGAGTTGTCACAGTTTCCAGTGCCGTGTAACTTGATTTTTGAAATGTCTGTTTACTCTGCCAGTGAGGCAGTTCAAGCTCTTGTCACATATTAAACGGCGAAAAATATCTGTTCAACTTGACAGCTCATTCTTGACCTCACAGACAAAAATTAACAAAACAATCTTAACACAATGGCCTTCTCGTCCTTTCTTGTCTGTGTTAGCTTAAGAGTTGATGGTTGGTAAAAAGATGGGCCCAGTCTGAAGGGAACACAAGACTAAGAATATGACTACAACAAAGAAATAAAGTGCATGTGGTAGTCAGTTTAGTCAGTGGTGAATGTGTGTGCATGGACGAGTGTGAGGTATGCTGACAGAGATTTATGCTGGATAGTGTAAAACAAAGATGAGCAGGAGAGAGGCTCGACTCGCAGCAGCTCTCAGAATGAAACAGTAATGAATGGTGGTGTATTTGTAATGTTTCAACAAGTTCAGCTATCAAAAGTCTAATTCTCTATTCTTATGCCACATAACTGGTAATTACCTTAGACAGTGCACTTTTTGTGTCTCCACTTGATGTGATGAGATGCATTTTCACATGAAACCTGCCCCACATGATGTTTCTGTCAGACTGATTTTTGGCAGCAGTTGTGTGTTTTTCGCAGATTATTTTTCATTTTTATGTAAATCTACTGCATTGTATTGTGATCTTTCTTCAAAACAGCTGCCCCGTGTGAGGTTTGAACTCACGACCTTCAGATTATGAGACTGACGCGCTGCCTACTGCGCCAACGAGGCTTGAAAAAACTCTATCGTGATTGAGAGGCTTTGTTACACTTACAAATGTGAAGTGAGTTTTTCTTTTCTTTTATTTTTTTTTAATGTCTCCTCACAGCATCAACAAGATAGTTGCTCTCTGGTGTCATCACAAAGAAAGAACTGATTATAATCATCTTTAATATTATTAGACTGCATGTTATGTATAATGATCAACAGTTGGGGACAGAACAAAAGCAAGGTGCCTTGTACAGTACGCTAGTTTTAGAATTAGAGCTTATTCATGTGGGATTGCTGTCACGCAATTTTTAATGGAGTTTAGGATACAACAACAGCAGTTTGAACAGCTTGTAATTTGGGAAATTACCTACACTGATGTCCATGCATGTTATCGTGTTTACGAAATGTCTGCATAAGTACATACAGTGCCTAAACAGATCAATTATATAATCATTTCTGAACACACAGGCCCACAGGAAAATTGGTGTGGCACTCAAATATGACATGAAATGCGAGCAATATATTTCCATCATCTATGGTCACATTTCAGTATTTTCACTTTCAATAGCGTACATTTCATATGATTGACTACTGCATCAAACTGTGACCCCCTAACAAGCGTCTGTCAGGTTAAAAATGACAACTTGTAGAAAGCTACTGGTTGTGTGGCAACCAAGAAAAATGGATCGACTCCAACTTCATCAGACCTCGGGGGACAGATGCAGTGATCTGCCTGCACTTTTGGTGAATTTAATGTTGAACTCCATTATGAGATGAATAACAAATCGTACGACAAGCTCATGGGTTTTCTTGTGCGGTCCTCAATCAGATGCTGGCTCCCTAAATTGGCACTCAGTTTCAAACTTTGAGTTTCCCTGACTTAAAAGTAAGATTTTTACCTCTTCACAATCTCCCAGACATGATTGGAACTGGCCTAATAATTTAAAACCCGAGTGGGATTTGCAACTGTCTGGACCAAATGTCAATCAGTAGATTGCAACAGAGGCTAATGGATGGAAATCACGAAGCTGGAGCTGCTTGCATGTCTGAAGGAAGGCCGATGGGAATGTGTCCAGAACTAATCAGACTTCACTGTGTCATTAATGTACAGGTGAAGAAGGAATGATGATCGCTGGTGAGATAGAGAAAGACTGTGTGCAAGAGAAAGACAGAGAGCTATTACGTGTGTTGGTGATGCATAGCTTCAGCCAGAGGTCGGACCAAATCATTGTTTTCCAAGTTACAAGTCCAAGTTACAAGTCTTTGCACTCAAGTCCCAAGTCCTAAACAAGTCATAGTGTGCAACCCCAATTTCACCCCAACTTGCAGGAATTTAGGTATTTCACCATCTGTGATCCGTAATATCATTTAAAGATTCAGAGAGTCAAGGCATCAACAAGATCCGGAAACGCTGCAGACTTCTCTGGGCCGAAGTACATCTGAGATGGTTTGATGCAAAGTGGAAACGTGTGCTGCGGCCTGGTTTGGAGCAACATATGCTGCCTTCCAATCAACATCTTTTTCAGAGACATCCCTGCTTATTTCAGCAAGACAAGGCTGAGACACATTCTGCATGTGTTACAACAGCTTGGCTTCACAGTAAAACATTTCAGGTAATACACTGGCCTGCCTGCGGTCCAGACCTCTCTTCTATTGAAAATGCGTGGTGCGTTTTGAGGCGCAAAATACCTCAACAGAGACCAAGGACTGCTGAGCACTTGAAGTCATATATCGAGCAAGAATGGGAAACAATTTTACTTTCAAAACACCAAAACAAATTAGTCTTCTCAGTTCCCAAATGCTGACTGAGTGTTGTTAAAAGAAAATGTGGTAAAGATGACCCCATCCCAACTTTTTTGATTCATATTGCAGGCATCAAATTCAGAAGTGTATATTT
>JAJHUR010137302.1:1062-16853 GCA_027495735.1 Lutjanus campechanus | reverse complement strand
ATGATCTTTTTACTCTTCAGACCCAACAGACTCTGACTTAAGCTCCTGTAGTGTGAGCGCAGCTTTATATAACATGACTTTATTGAATTAAATGACTCTGCTTCTTTTTTCCACTTCTTCAAACTTCTCTCTTCATGCGCTTGTATTTTAAGAGGATTCTCACAGTGTTTACAGTGCGGAATCAGCTCACTTGGTGTACTTAAGTGATGTTGGTAAAAAGAAAAATCCTCTTAAGACTCCTGCTGATTAATGAAAAGCTGAGGGGAAAGTAATAAGGTTGAAGATTAAACCATAATACCTCCCGGGCGAGTTTGCCAGCCACCCAGTATGAAGTCCACTCACTGTCCCGGGCTCATAAAGCCTGGCTACTGGTTAATTTAAAAGGCTTGAAGACACATGTAGGTACTTACTTTTAGTTCTGTCATTGCAATGCTGTTATCTGCAAACCATAAGGTTTCTAGAACCAACATTGTTAACAAATATCTCAACGAACAAATGTTCAGTGCCCATTTTTCTCAAGAGTCTATAGGAAGTAATTAGCCCAGCTTTTTCTTTATGAATAGAAACATCTGTGTACCATTCATGTGTTTGTTTGACAGTCTTTTCAGTTCAGATAGAATAGGCAGAATAGGAGTGAATCAATATACAGATGGAAAAAGTTTTGATTTATTAAAAGGACAGCTCACCCCAAAATCAAACATACATGTATTTCTCGTGGCCTGTATCGCAATTTATCTAGTTTTGGAGATATCAGCTGTAGAAATGCCTGCCTTCTCTCCAATATCATGGAACTAAATGGCACAAAAAAAAGAAAGAAAACAAAAGTAAAAGAAAGAAAGAAAATTTCAAAATAATTGTCTCTTTCCAAAAAATCATGACCCGATGATGCAAGATAATCCACAGATCTTGTTGTGAGCAGTTTCATGCAGGAACTGCTTTCTTTTTGCAGTAGAATATACTGGAGCTAGTTTAGAATCTACCGGAACTACTTTTTCTAGCTGCTCACAACAAGCTCTGTGGATTATTCCGAGTTACCAGGTCATGGTTTTTGGAAACTGACACTGGTTTTGAATTTTTCAGATTTTTTTTTTTGTTTTTTTTGGTGCTTTGAGCACCACAGGCCGAGTGCCATTTGGTTCCATTAAATTGGAGTGAAGTCAGTCATCTCCATGGTCAGTATCTGCATGAATACATGGCACTACAGGCCAGGGTAAAAACATGTATTTTTGATTTTGGGGTGAACTGTCAATTTAAAAACAAGTGCTGCTGCTACATTTCTTTTGGAAAACACTAAAAATGGGCAAAATAGTTGCCCTCTCCTCACTGAATACAGTATTTCTGATGTCAGAGTTGTATCACAGGATGGATCGTTTTACAATCTGCCGAGTAAACACAGAAAATGGTTTAATAATGATCTCTATCCATTTTCTTGGTTTCTTTACAGAAAGCCGTGCACCTCTTTTTTTATAATGTAAAATGATGTAAATGGAAGTCCTTACTGTCTTGATGCATTTTGTTGAGTTGTGCTATAAATGTTGGCATCCCACTTACTGTTAACACAGTAGCTCAACGGGAAATGCTGATCTCATTTGACGTGCGATAGATTTATCCGGAAGGTTGGTATTGAACCTGAAAAGTGGCTTTAAATTACCCTGTTCTCTGGCTCGCGGGAACTGACAGATAGATGCTTTTCTGCCAAACTATTCCGAGCCTTTGTGAGTGGCTCGCTCGCTCGCTCACTGTTTTATTAGATGAGGAGAGGAGCGGCATACTGTTCTGTGCTGAACGGTATAATTTAGTAAAGGACCTTGGCCCGTGGGCTGAGAGAGAACCATGATTTCGTGCGTGTGTTTCCTCCAAATGCAGCAGCTGCAGCAGAAAGAGGAGGAAATCATTTAGATGGTTTGTTTGACCGGTTTGACCACGGCGGTGGAAATGTCTGCCTCATTTCTGTGATCCAGTTGGCAGCGAGCCACAATAAAAACATGCCTGCTTATTAACATAAAGCCAGGATTATTGACATGGAACCCCTGTGGAAATTGTTTTTATGCTGGATTTGTTGATGTCGTCAGTAGGTCAGTACTGCACAAATCAAATATAACAAACCATTTAGATTTATTCCTCTGAATTGTATGTTGTGTTGATCAGTGATGAGGTGCTGGTTCACTGCTTTCCACTTGAAACACTAAAGAACAACAAAAGGGGGACTGCAACGATTAATCAATTATTATTGACTGTTAAATTAATTGTCAACTATTTTGATAATTGATTAATCATTTTGTGTCGTTTTTTAAAGAAACAAAGTCAAAACAAGACATTTGAGGACTTCATCTTGGACTTTGGGAAATGCTGATTGACATTTTTCACTAATTTCTGACGTTTTATGGACCAAACAACTAATCGATTAACGACAAAAGTAATTGACATATTAATCAACAGTGAAAATAGGCTAATCATTACAGGAAAGATTTGAATTTGTAACCCCTGTGGCATGATATGTATTATATTGCCAGATTCCTGTCAATCTTGCCAATGAAGCAGGCTGTTTGGTTGATTCAGCTCCCCACGGGAGACAGGTCCAAAATAGAGATGAAAATAAATATAAAAGTTAGGACAGCGGGTGTCAGGCTGTTAACAAAAGCTCGGCCAAGTCAAAGTGACTGGCCTCCACGATTGTGCGGATGATTTCACAGCAGCTTTTCTAAAAAAATTGTGACGCATGCTGCGATGCGTTTAAGCATTTTTTACAATGAAATTGCAGGTCCAAGAGAAAATTTCAAAAGAAAGTTGCAATTCTTTTCTGTAATTCATGAAACTTGTTCCAGGGAGGACAAACCTCTCTATACTGAGTCTTTTAAGTAAAGTTACCATAAAGTCTCAGAATTCCAAAAATTCTAACAGTTATGTCTGTAACAAATATGTTCACCTGGGGGGGTATTTTCACAAAGAAGCTCAATATTTTGGAGCTCAAACTCAGTCATCACAAAATTATAAAATAAAAGTGCACTGAGAACAATGACAAATGTGTTCTTTTCAGTACCCATGGCAAAATACAAAAAAAATATAGATGCAAAAGCTAGAAGCTACGATCATCAATTTGCAGAAAAGTCGCGGAGTTTGGACAAAATTGCAATGTTGCACTCTCCTCCCCAAGCTCAAGGAAGCTCAGGCAGGCTGCAGAAACACTACAGGAGGGCAAGACGCACACAACATTGTAAAATGACAATAAGCAAGCGACGATAAGTCCTACGCCATAAGCTGACCAGCTGTTTATAGCTGTCAGCTGTCTGTCGATGTAGAATTAAGCCTGTTGTCCTGAAAACAAAACACCACTCTGAAAATACACACAAAACACCACTCCACACTCCTGACTTTGAGTTCACTTACTGCCTGCCAGACTCCATTAAAATATTGCTCAAATTTAACCGTTATAAACATCCACTCCTTCTACAAGATTATTAATGGTTTCTTAAGACTCATAAACAGACACTCACTCAATTGGCGAACATTCTGCATTCATTTGAACTCTCATTAACTCAAAATGGGCAAACTAAAACAGTTATTCCAGCCCAGCGTAGACATTTGAAAGGAGGGCACTGCAGCTGTAGCGCTGTTGTCAGAGAAGTTAATTAGTTTCCCTGATCGCTGATGACATATCATGATCATTTCATGATTTATTACAGTAAATAGATTACTGGTTTCTCCTTTATTTCATTTGTTCTGATCAACAGCTCAACATGAAATATGCATTAGGTTCAGTTTTGATACAAGACAGCAGAAATCTCATTTTTTGTTAAAAGAAAGCGAGATATTAATGCTCAGTGCTTTGTTTAGATTTTCCCGGATGTAACAGGAGGAGGGGTCCAGCAGTCTGGGCGGGCTAACCAAACACACCACAGCGTGTCTGGGTGTAGAACGGGAGTATAGGTTTTCACAGTGGTCGCAGCACAGCTGACCACACAGCGAGAGAACAGGAGGACATGACACAAACACAGAAAACCAGATCATTATAGTCCTGAATGTGTGACTTGTCTGTCTGTCCCTTTTCTGTGACGCTGTCGCACTCTCGGACTCCCAGACAGCAACCGCTGCACTGTTCGCAAATGTCAATCATAAGTCATTTATTCCACTGAATGCCGCTAACCATAACACAGATCACTGTCCTGTGTGAAGGAAATGAAACAGATTTCAGGAACTCTCTGGAATCCAGCTGAAAGCAAGTGAAAGCCTTTTGTTGTTGTTTTCACTTCCTTCAGAATAAGCTTCAGATTCAGCAGGCTAAAATAATATTTCTATCTCATAATAACTTTGTACAATAGTTCACAGTTCATGAAGGAATCTATCTATACTCAAAAGCAATAACACTTTTGTACGCATATCCTAAATCTTTCTTTCTCTTATTTGAGTTCACCTGTTCAAGTCTTCATCAGACCCTCTGTGTGAAATCTTTCAAACTTGTTTTAAAGTGCTTGTTTCAACTTGATGAATGCTTCCAAGTCCTGCTGGAATCGTCAGATTCAATCATATGAAAGTCGCTCAGTGGCGCGTGAAGCCGACCTGCTTCTACATATGCTGCTTCGTGAAGCCCATAGAGCAAGCGCACAGGAGTTTTTCACCAGCCAAGTGGCTAACTTCTGTTTTAACCCTCCTACTAACATGAACAGGGATGGAAAGATTTAATCGTGCATCGGGATTTTAAACATCGAACCAATTGGATCAAATCCTGTTTAAGAAACGAGTCATTTTGCGGGGGTTGTACGCTCAAAAAAATGTATCCGGTCACTTATTTCACAATGTGATCTTATCCTTTTTGCTGCTGTGCATCATGTGACATTGCCCTCCACGGTTTGGCCACTATATCACTATATCAAATCGACTTCAAAGCCTGGTGCGCTTCCTGGAGGCTGGATATAAAGTCATCTCTTCATGTAAAGTGTCTGGTGTAATTAGTAACAACGGTGTTGTCATGACTTTGTTAACCGGTGGGATAAGTTTCTGATCTTGGAACCCCTGTCTGTCAACAGCCAATTAGCTCAACTTATCTGAGTGTAAAGACTGGAAATATGGGGAGGCAGCTCACCTGGCTCTGTCTGAAGGTAACAGTGTTCACCGACCAGCACTTGTTACAGCTTGATTCCACCAGGCCAGGCTGCGTTGTGTTACGGCCATGTTGCGTTACGGCCATGTTGCGTTACAGCCATGTTGCTTGGTAGAAGCACAAAGAGCAAGGAAAGTCTGAGCAAGTAAACATTATAAGGCTGGAAAAACGCTCCACTGCTGAAACGGGGTTATGTAGCCATGTGCAGGACGGATCAAAACCGCGGTGAGGACATGCTGTGTTTGGTGGAAAGTAAGGCTCAATAACTAATATACACTCTTGTTTTTTGTACGGATGAAACAAACAAGATAAGATCAGTGAGTTAGTTAGTTAATCAGTGAGCTTAGACGTGCTGGTTTGAAGATTTTGTTACCTTTGGACAAAGCCGGGCTAGCTGTCTCTCTCAAGTTCATTGTCATAGAGACATTTATTTTGCTGAACTTGGCCGGCGCACAGTGCCATCGGACAGATGGTAGCTGCTCACTGTGCGTCCGTCTCCAGGTGGGTCCCTCCCCCCTCCTCCTCTGTTGTTCTGGGTTTACACAAATGATACCTCCCACCAGGTTCAGCCCACCGAGCTTATTATTCTAATATCAAGCTTTCACATGAAAGTGGCTGAATGCAATATGAGAAACAGACCAGAAGTTGTTGTTATTGAGTATGTGAGTGTGTGTGTGTGTGTGTGTGTGTGTATGCTCCAGGCCGTCTCCATTAGTTGAACAGTAGTCGGATCAGGTCTGTTTGTCCAGCTGCTGAATCACCCCCTACCAGGCTCACACACACACACACTCTTGTGCTGGCTACAGTCATCCCTAATCCTAGACAAACTTTAACTTTAACCCTTCACTAACCTAACTTAAATCTTAACCGAAATCTTTTCAGGAGTGAGACTGAGTCCACAAAAATGTCTTTCCCTTGAATGTCTAACTGACTTATCCTATACCCCCTCCGCACACACACACACATACACACACACACACACACACACACACACACACACACACACCGTGGCCTTCTGGCTTTGTGTCCCGTCTAAATGGATCTTCCTCTCCCCCTCTTCTTACAGAGGCATGTCTCGATAGGCCATGTCCGTCTGCCTCCCTCTCCTCCCTCCGTCCCTCCCTCCTGTCATTCTTTGCATCTTTTCTTTTGCCGGGGTCCACAGTTTGACCCCAGTTGCCCTTGACACATGCATTTCTATAGCTCCAGCCAATCAATACAGACTCCTGTGGCCCGGTGTCAGATGTTGGATCCACTAATTGAAAGCAACAACAACCCCCGACGAGCGAGAATGAGCATTTTTGTCTGCGTGTGTGTTGGATTGATGAATGAGGAGGATGGAGGATCTGCCACATTCACATGGTGATCACCCAGTCATCAGCTATTGTCGAGACCTGGTTTTTTTGCAAGATTAGCGAGAAAAATTGTACGGCAATCATGTCATCTGTATGACAGCAAGATGAATGTGGGATGAGAATTATGCATTCAAAAAAAAAAAAGTAATAGCATCTCACTTAAAGGATAAGGCTGGCATTATTCTGTATTTTTAAACTGGGTTTCACCAACAAAGAATAATTCAAACAAAGATTAGTCCTAATCAGAGTTTAGCAAAACCAGTAAATGAGTAAATCCAGATTTGAAATTACGCAGAACTTAGTTGCACAATCAATCAATGTGAAGATGATCGCTTACTCAAATGAAATAAATGAAATTGAATGCTGTCGGGACCTAGCCAGCTAAAAAGTTAAAACATTACATTGTTTGATAGCTATTTTAAAAACGTAACAAAAGTTACATTGTTTTAGTCGGTAGTTCAAATTTTACAAAGTCACATTGTTTTTTAGCTAGTAAAGAAAATTCACAGAAGTTGCACTGTGTGCTAGCTAGTAAAAAACTAACAACAACAAAGATATATAGACTGATATACATAGAAGTTACATTATTTGTTAGCTAGCTAAAAATAATAATTAAAAAACATTATATTGTTTGTTAGCTAGCTAAAAAAAAAAAAACGTTATTGTTTGTTAGCTGGTTAAAAAGTTAACAAAATGTTGCATTGTTTGCTGGCTAGCTAAGAAGTTAGCCTACTCATGGTGGCTCGGCAGAAAAGTTCTAATTTCTCCTCCTTTTGGGGTGTAACTTTCCAGATTATTTTGCTCAGTCCCTCTCAAAAAGACAGACATTTGAAAAGTTCAACCTGTTCAAGTGTAAGTTTAAGGTTAACACTGGATCACATTTTAAATGGGAGTTTAAAGTTTTATTGCAACAAAGTGAAATTTAATCTAGGTTTAGAGTAAAAACTGAACTGCGGTTTAAAGAGAGGTTTAAATTAAGTCTTGTTTTAATTTTAAGCTCATTTAAAAGTTCATTCTCATTGTTCTAAACAAATCAGAAAAAGTCCCAGTCCAACAATGCGTTAGTCTGTCCCTCAATACTTCCTGTCTTCCCTACCCCGCCTGTGTCTGTGGCCTCAATTCCAGTCATTCCTACTGAAGATGTTTTTGGACAACAATGGAGCTCCATGGCTCAGAGGAATAACATAATCAGGCTTTGGATACACAAACACAATACTTGTCTGTAGGATCGGTGCATTGTGTCTTCTCATCAAATGTTTTTTAATATAATGACAAATCCTACCAGAAATTATGCCTCAGCGTTGATTGTCTGATTGTGTAATTATAACCTTACAATACAGAGATAACCAGCAATTAATTCTTCTTATTCTTTATGGCAAATGTTAATTTATCTCATTGTTGTTTTGTGCAGATGATTCACGAAATTGAGTTTGAGGTTGTGAGACAGTCCTTTTTATGGATTGTTTCCCTTCCTTTCTGTTTTAATTTGCTTTGATTGTCTGTTAAAGGGATAGTTCAGATATTTTGAAGTGGGGTTGTATGGTGGTCGGCACACCCTCAGTTTGAAGAAGCGGCAGGAGTACTGGTGTAGGAAACTAAGGAATGTACTGCTGTGGACAGGCTCAGGACAAGACCCAACCTAAAAAAAAAAATCAGGATCAGTTTAAGAGTATGCTATATTTAGAATATTTTCACCACTTTACCTTGCTGTCAGACAGCCTTTTCCCACAGGAAACCACTGTTATATAAGCCAAATATTGCTCTCTCCAAAGCAACCAGACTCCATTGACAAAATCAGTCATTTAAGCCCACAGAACACAGGCTTTGTTTTCTTGATTGTTTAGTTTTTTGTGTAATTTTATGACCTCAGTGAATCCAAACTAACCTTTTTTAAAACACAGAAGTCACACAATAACACACACAAACTAAACAATTGAGGCAACAGTAGACCAGCAGCAGCCAGGTTCAGTGAGATAAAATTACTGATTTTTCCAATGGAGTCTGGTGTCAATGGCGGCTTCCCATCAGAAAAGGCTGCCTGATGGCAAAGTAAAGCTGTGAAAATATTGTAAATATAATTAAACTCGTATTGATTTTGTTATGTGGCTAGAAAAAAAGTGTTGCTGCTGATCCTGTCTACAGCAGTGTATTGCTTTGCTAAAAATAACGACAATAAAATGTCCCTGAAATAATTATAAAGTTGTAAAACATCTGAAGAGGAACTGAATTTCACATACGCTGATGATTTACAGCACGCTGCAGTTTGTTCCTTTAAATGTCACAATATGTTTTGTTACTCATAGATACACAAAGCTCCTGATTAGATGATAGGAGAGAACTCTTTGACTGAAAAGACTTTAACACATGATGGTTGCGTGTTGTTGTTGTGTTGCATTAGCCAGCTGCACTTAGGCGAGCCTGTTGACAAAAGAGGATGCAAATGGGCGATAAATAGGAAGCTGTTGGCCTTTTAGCTTTTCTCTGTGTGACCAAAGCAGGTGACAACAGCACGGCGCAACTGTTGAATGTGGGGGGAAAAAAGCGCAGGACACACTTAATAGAGTGTGGAGGATAAATAATCCAACCAGACAGTAATGTCTGTTAGTTTGTCTGCAGCATCAAACTAGCATCAAGCACAGTTTTATTCTGAGCTTGAATGAGAAGAAAAATAATGTTGGCTTGGTTGTGTTGAGCAACAAGAATAAAAAAAAATAGGGAAGGGGGGCTCTTTTCAAAGCTACTGTAATTAATCCCAAGCATCAGTCAGACTCTTCTCATTAATAATGTATTTCCAAGCAGCAGTCCTGACATGGGGAGTGGATTCAAGTCTTTTATTCAGAAATTCAGCAACAATGCCAGGCAACCCCGGGAGCCAATCTGCTTCACCCGAAAGCCAGCAATCAAGAGAGAAACGTGTGTCGTGTTCAGCCATGTTTAGATTCTGAAAAAAAAAAATGAGGCAAGCAGCTTACATGATGATTAAAACACTTAATAAATGAATCTGTGACAGTCCGTCATCTGTCTTCACAACAAGGTATAGACACATCAGAATCAAACCGGGGTCAGTGTCTTGACAAAATTAAAAGTTTTATGTCCTTCACCTTGGAATAAAAGGTAGAATCATTGGTTCTATTACCCAGTTTTCCCATGCATTGCAGAACTTAAAGGGACAGTTCACTCCAAAATCAAAAATACATGTTGTTTCATCTGTCCTGTAGTTCTATTTATCCATCAAGATATTTTTGGTGTGAGTTGTAGAGTTCTGGGGATATCAGCCGTGGAAACTTCAGCCTTCTCTCCAGTATAATGGGACTAGATGACACGAGTCCTGTGGTGTTCAAAGCGCCAAAGAAAAAAAAAACATGTTTGACTCAACAGCAGTGCCTCTTTCCAGAAATCATGACCCGGTTGCTCAAATTAATCTACAGATGTTGTTGTGAGCAGTTTTGTGTAGGAACTACTTTATCCCCGGAGTAGAACTAATTTTTTTCTAATTAAGGAAGTACTTCCTACGTGAAGCTGCTCACAACAAGGTTTTTGAATTATCTTGAGTAACTAGGTCATAATTTATGGAAAAAAGAGACTGGTATTGCAGAAGGTAGACACCCGTTATCTCCAAAACTCAGCTCACACCAAAAATATCTGGATGAATAAACAGAACTACAGGCCAGGGGAAAAATATTGTTGTTGTTGGGCGCAAACCACATATCTCCTTTTTTCCCCTCATAAATCAATGCTATTAGTCATCCTTTATGTCTGTCTGTCTGGGTTTTATGAATATTTGATCATGGAAAATGATTAAAAAGAGCTACTAATTTTGACTAAGCAGTGATCAATTAGTTTTAATTAGTTTTTTTTTTTTCATTTGTTGAAAACAAAGTGTTTTGTACATACAAGGTTTCTACCCAACAGCACCGGTATGTATTTTTTGGGGTGAACTGTCCCTTTAAGCCCAAAGCGCCTTACATAGCAAAAACACAAGCAAAAAATAAAAGCAAATACAAACAATGAATAAAATTTTGCAGTACTTCCTGGTCCAGTTTGTAGGTCTGACTTGCTGTCTTTTCTGTATTTAAGCACTCACACACAGTTTTTACTTTAAATTAAATTGTACCAACATCCTTGTTAAATTGAGGAATAGTCTGAAACACAGCAGGTTTAACAGGATTTGAATTTGTAGGTTAAGGCTATTACAAACTGAACGGTAAGAAGCTTTGCTGTCAGGGAGCTCAGTAGTGGAAGAAGTGCGTCTTTACAGTACTTAAGTAAAAGTGTCAATACAACAATATAAAATCCCATTCTAAAAATATCAAGTAAATTATATCCATGTATCAAAATTAAAAGCAATGGTTCTGCAGACAATTGTCCCCTGTGACTGATGTATTATTACATGTTACATTATTAAATTGTTAACTCTGATACACCAATGAAACTGTTGTAACTGGTGAAGTTACTGGTGTTAGGTTGTGTAGTTCAGACCTGTAGCTTCCAACCAAGGAGGTCTGCTCTGCTTCAGAGGTCACAAGATGAGTCTGAGGTGTCGTGAGTTGGGATTTGTATCCTAAGGATTTTATTGATACTGATATCAATACTGCTTAGCAATACTGATACTTCTTGATACTGTTATTAATACTATTCTTTGTAATTTGGTGAAAAAGTCCACACGGAATGTTTTTCCCTGTCTGCTGTTTATGTAAGCTGTTGGTAGCAGTATCATTTGTCCAGGAGCTTATTGATATTTTAGCACTGACCAGTCAGGAACTGGTTTAGTATCAGTTCTCAATACCCAGACATAGTCATGAGATGATTCACAGGCTAATAAAGAACAAAAAACAAAGTTTCCTTTTTTTGTCTTTTTTGTGAAATGTTGGAGAGTTGTACTTCTTTGGGCCTCAAATAGTTATTTAAACAAAACCATCTGAGAGATTTAGAGAGGTAATCATGGTGGAGCTGCTGACAACTTACAGACCAGTATTACAAGCCACAAAGGTTGATTAGTTTAATGTATTCATGTATTGTATTTTATGAGTTAAGTGGCTTACTAGTGGTGTAAAAAGTACAAATTTTCCCTCTAAAATGTAGTGCAATGTTGCATACAATGGACATTTTCAAGAACCAGTATATAAAAATTGTTCATTGCACTTTCATAACATTGCCAGACATGTGATGGACAGCAAAAAGCAGGCAAAAAAAAAAAAAGGCCCAATCAAAATCGATTACAATTTATCGATACATTACCCATAATGCAAACTGACCACCAACAGTTTGATGAGAGGTAGCAGCTAACGTTGCCTCGAGCCTCTAACCACACCTCCAGCTCCCAACTATCAACTGTTGTTCTCCAGAGTTCCTTGGAGCAGCTTTTAATACAGTACTCAGTGAAATAAGTAGATCTGGTAGATTCTAAAGTAGTTCCAGTAGATGTTACTGCAGAAACAAAGTAGTAGATTTTTGGTTGAACTGTGCCTTTAAGCCCCTGTGTCCACAGCCTCTGCAGAGAAGATGATGCTAGGTTATAACAAACAAGCGTGAAGGCAAAAACATTCAAAATAGGTGGTTAAAATGATTATATTTCCCTTTAAAGACAGTGATGTATACAGTAGTGTCACTGTGAGGGCACCGATGGGCGTGTGTGTGTGTGTTTCTCAGAATAACGTTCCAGTCCAGTGTGGATTGGTTTGAGATTCTGTTTGTCTTTCGCCGGTCTGAGCACAGCCAAAACCATGCGGGCAGGCAGCAGGGTCTCTGTGGAGCTGCAGCGGTTTTGGCTTTGATCAGGATGTTTGCTTCCACGGCGGCTTCTCTCAGAGCTTCACATACAGTCAACTGAATCTGCCTTCTTACCAGCCCCTTTTGTTCCGGGTGGTTTTTGTTTCTTTTTTTGCTCAGTTTTGATGTTTTTTCTGTCCTTTTGCTTGTCAGAATTTGCTTCCCCCCCCCATCTCTCTCCCTCTTCTTTTTTTCCCCCCATTATCACACACACACACACACACACACTCCTTTGTATTTTTTTCCCCCTCTCAGTCAGTTTTTTTTAACCACCTCTCTCTTGGTTAAACCCTCTAGTTTGATCAATCATTGATGATCCCAGGTGTCCTGAGAGCTCAGGGGAAATCCTGATTGGCTCCCTCCCTGCACCCACCCCACCACACACACGCACACACACCCACACACACACACGCACCTTCTGCATCCCCCCCTCTTCTTTCTTTTCAAGATCAGAGTCAAACCTTCCTCCTCACCCTCTCCTTTGCCGTTCCTTATCTCGCCCTCTCCTCTCCGTCCCCGCTGGACGTTGGAGAGCCAGCTTCAATTAAAGAAGCAGTGGGGTTCCCTGAGCCATTAGCCATATTAGTGTTGGGTCCATGCCCGTGCCCCTCCTCGAACAAAGGCCTCTCAATGCTTCCTGGAGCGGTTCGGTTGGCGTTTGTCTAGATGTGCTGATTTGTAGCCACACACCCTCTTGGAGACGCAGTCGGCGGTGGCAGCGCGGCCGTCTTATCTGGGTTAATTCTGACTGCAAAGTTTGATTTGGTTTAAGTCATAATCTTTTGATGAAAATGCAATTTGGTTTCAGTCATATTTTAGTCATCTGAAATGTTTTAGTTTTAGTCTAGTGTTAGATGATTAATTTTTTTAGATTTAGTTGACTAAATCCAGAGGGTTTAGTTAAGTGCAACTCATGCTGTTAACTGTTATTAACATTAACATTAAAGGAAAAATCTGTAATACATCTATTGTAATAAACCATAAATTGACCACAGTATGTGATCAGAGATTAAGGAGACAGTTGAAAGATAATTAATAGAACTTGTTGTGAGCAGTTTCATGTTGGAACTATTTTCTTTGTGCCAGAAAGCAAGTAGATCCTGTAGATTCTACTGCAGAAAGAACGTAGTTCCAACATGAAACTGCTCGCAACAAGGTCTGTGGATTGTTTTGAGCAACCAGGTCATGATTCCTGGTAAGAGACACTGCTGTTGAGTTTTTAAAATGCATTTTTTTGGGGGGCGCTTTTAGCATCACAAGACTAGTGCTGTTATATTGTAGAGAAGGCAGACTCAAAGAACAACAAGGCAACAATCAAGATGGATAAATAGCATTGCACACCAGAGGAAAATTATGTATTTTTAAATTTTGGGGTGAACTGTCTCTTTAACTGAGAATAATACGAGACTTACAGCTTAGTAAGACAAATGCATGAGGAGACAAGAAGACATTATACTCCTATGTCTATAGGCGCCGTGTAGGAATCAATCAGCAGAATTGAAATTAATATTTCTTAATGCTTCCTTTTGGAATCATAATTTTACAATCGATTCTTATTTGGAATCAGTTATTGATAGGGATGGCTCGATCCCACTTTTTCATGTCCAACGCCAATATTGGTTCTGTAACCTTGAGAACCTGCTGATACCGTTACGGATCCGCAGTGGTGGACAAAGTACTCAAACCCCAGTACTTGAGTCAAAGTATAGATACTCCTGGTCAAATATGACTCAACTACAAGTGAAAGTTGCTCAGTCAGAATTTTACTCGAGTTAAAGCACTATAGTACCTGCTTTTAGAAATACTGAAGTATTCAAAAGTACAAATAACAAAGTACATTTTCTAATATCAACACATTGCTGTATTGTTTTCATGATGCATTTACAGAAGCTTGTAACTCTATGAAACCCAATGATGCACTGATTTGCTTGTAGAACCACTCTGCTACACAAAGCCTATAGAAACTATTATATTATTAAAAAAACTTCAGCATAGAAATGCAATTACCGAGTTTTGTTTGAATGAAAGGGAGAGCTTGCTCGCTCTTGTTACAGAGCACCTGGATGGCGTATTTCCACTTTTACATCAGTCCCAGTTGAGAGCAGGTGCTGTGATTGGTTCCCGTCTGTGAGGAACACAGCGTGTGGCCAATCGCATTTTAGAAAAGAAAAAAAACAGCAACAGTTGACTTCAAAGCTCTGCTCAGCCTAAAAGTAACAAGTAACGACAACCTTCCTAGAAATGTAGTGGAGTGAAAGTCATAAGTTTCCAAAAAAAAATAACAAATACTTGAGTAAAGTATAGATACTCAAAAAATACTCAAGTAAATGTTCTTCGTTACTGTCCACCACTGCGGATCCGATACCCTCTTTTTCCCCCTCTGTTTATCAACTAATCTGTGTTAATGTTATCTTTAATGTATTAATACCTGTACATGGACACTAGAGTTGCAACAATCAATTGATTATTAACGATTATTAAATTAACTGGCAACTATTTTGACAAGCAGTTCATCGGTTTGAGTCATTTTTAAGAAGAAAAAAAAAGTCAGAATTCTCTGATTCCAGTTTCTTAAATGTGAATATTTTTTAGTTTCTGTACTCCCTTAGGACGATAAACTGAATGTCTTTGGGTTGTGGACACATCAAGACATTTGAGGTCGTCATCATCAACATTTTTTCACAATTTTCTGACATTTTATCGACCAAACAACAATTAACTTATTGATTAATTGAGAAAATAATGGACCAATTGACCAACAATGAAACTAAGTTGCTCTAAAACCCTTCTCAAACCCATCTAAAACCATCATGCTTGAACTATTACACTTCCCCTGCTTCATTTTATTACTTTTTCACACAGAGAACTTTCAGCAGCATTTTTGATTGGTCAGCAGAATCCAAACATTCAAACTTAATTACATGATCCAGTGATGTTGGCCAGGTTCACACCGATACTGATACTGATACTGAGTGTTGGATCAGCTCGTCCCGGATTTCGTTGCCCAACACGACGTAGCACATTGTGCTTGAACTGCACTCCCAGGTGGATTTTTACCACAGTGAATATTACTACAGCTGATTCTCACAATACGCCAATGACATTGTTGGTTATTGATGGAAAAAAAGTGACAACTGACTGAAAAGAGCGAGCTCATGTGATTAATGACATCCAGAATCCTCTCCCTGCTTTCCTGAGGGTTTGATCGTATGCTTAACCTTTGGCAATGATTCCTTTGTCCTCAGATCACAATCACACACCTCAGACCTTCAACACAGCCAGACTCCACTCATCAATCATCTTTGATTTTCTGCCAGAGATTCAGATACCGGGGTAGTGTCTGGATACTGTGTGTGTGTGTGTGTGTGTGTGTGTGTGTGTGTGTGTGTTCGTTGTGCGTACATCCGGCTCTCACGTGCGTGCTCCTGAGCGAGATGGAGAGAGCAGAGTCTATTAAGCGTTTGACAATTGAAGACCTCCCACTCTAAAAGACCTGCTCAGATTGTCCTCTCTCCCAATCCCAGGAAGCTATGGGGAGGTGGGGTGGTGGTGGTGGTGATGGGGGGGGG
>JAJHUR010137301.1:951-13408 GCA_027495735.1 Lutjanus campechanus | reverse complement strand
AGAGGAAAAGACGAGAGCAAAAGGAGGAGGGTGAGAGCACCAGGGGGAAGAAATGTACATCTAAAGGTGTGAGTGGATCCATAACGAGATGTAAGGATGTGCGGAGAAAAAGTGAAGTAATGAGGAAAGTGGATAGCTGGAAAAAGAAAGTGAGGGTTAGAGTTTTTGCCCTTTTAAAGGACAGACGAGCATTCAGGCCCAATGAGAGCTGGCACTTGAAAAGACTTAGCTACCAACACACACACACACACACACACACACTCACAAACTCCATGGATGAATCTTGTCCTTCTGATACTAACCAGTCTTACAGTATCCAAAATATCTTTTTTTTTTTTTTATAAAGAAACATGCTACGAATGCCAGATTGTTCAGATTTACAGAAAAGGTTAAAGGGTTTGTTGGATTTTGCTGAAGTGGGGTTGAATAAGGTCCTTATCCATAGTCAGTGTCTCCCCTACAGTAAATGGCGGTCAGCACGCCCCCAGTTTGTGGAAGCAGTAGGAGGACTGGTGTAGAAAGCTGAGGAATGTGCTGCTGTGAATTTGTCTTTGCTGTGTGTGGAGTTCAATTTGGTGAACTTTGTGATCGTGCTGTAAAGCGCATTTCTTTTTCTTTCTGTCTCACAGGAAGCAGGTTTCAGTTGTGAAGGAGTGACATATTTTCTGGTTTTCACTCTGATGTCCTCCCCTCGCTCAACTCTGATTTAGAGAGTTTCTGATGGACAGGTATCTTTGCTTGTTGCTAAAGTAGCCAACCACTACTGTGCACTTCTCCGGTGTTTGAGCATGCAGAGCAGAGTCAGCTGCATGGTTAATTGAGCTAACTAGCAGTTAGCGGCTAAAGTAGCTAACCACGAACAACGAGCAAAGCTTTGCCCATCAAGAAACTCTGTAAATCACATAAAGTTGAGGCGGAGCAGTCAGAGAACAACAGAGGGAACACCAGAAAATATTTTCTCCATGAAATATGATCCAGTTTCACCAAAATCAGTGAATAAAATTCTAAAATTGTAGGCGTTTGTATAGTCATCAATCTCCAGAAACACTCTGCTTGGGCTGCCTCTTTCGTTTCTATGTCACATTTATAAACAGCAAATTAATCACATTAATTGCCCTACATCGATATTTCCATGCTAAAATGGCGCTCAGAAGCACTGGGTGCTGTAGTTGCAAAGGAAGACGTATCTCTGAGCTAACTAGCCAATTAGCAGCTACTTTCACAGCTAACATCAAATAAAACTTTGTCCATCAGAAACCTCTGTAGTCTAGATAGGCGAAACTTGAGGCATCACAGGGAAGACCAGAAAATATTTTCTCTGGGATATAATCTCGTTTCACCAAAATCAGTGAATAAAGTTTTGTTTTTGAAGAGTAATCAGTAAGGTCCAGCACCCACCACTCCGCTCCAAGTACTTGTTTCAGACAGAGGGTGAATAGAGGGGCTGCATGAGCGACCACTCATGGATGTTTCTGAAGTGTGAATCAAGCAAAGCTACTGTAGTTGAATAAATGACCTGAAACAAGCCACAATTTAAGCGCGTGTCTGCATGCTTACGTGCATCATAGTTACGCTCTGGTACTTAAACAAATAGTATTATACCTCTGGTAGTTAGCTGGCTTACAGCAAATGTTTTTATAGTTGGTACATTCACTGTCAGGGGCAAATAAACACAGACGGCAGATTGTCCAGCAGTTGAATTCAAGTGAACAACACAATATTCGGTTGCAGTTTGTTTAACAATACACTAATATGATGTAACAAGCTGTACTTTGTATTAAATTAGACAAAGAAAGAAATTATATGTCCTTTGTAAATCAGTAAGCAAACAGCTTTACCGTAATTAGACAGCATACCCCTGAAGGTACAATAATAAGACATAACAATTGTACTTTGTGTCAAATTAGACAAAAAGCTGAAATATGTCCTTTATTAGACAGTTATAGACCGATTATTAGACCATTAATACTTTCTTAGACAGTAATGAGGGAGACTTTATAAAAGAACAGTTCTGTTGTAATAAGTCCCTAACTACACTATCAGAGAGTCTAATAAGGGTCTAATAAAGTGTCTAATACTGTTTAAAGTTTTAATCTACTTTGATAGTGCTTGTTAGGTCTTACTAGTTTACTGTAAAATAAAACACAATACAATTTTGTTTGACTTTCTGTCTGAACACACCTCGAGCATTTAAAAAATCTTGCTCCGTAGAAACATTAGACATTGCACAACTGTTTGACGGGTTAAGTGGTAGTATTCATGACAGGTAAACAGACGTCTGTGTGTAAAATTGTAAAATAGTTTTTAGAGTGTTAGAAATCATCTCCGCACAGAACCAGGGCTTATTTTCTTCCATTTTGGTCAGGAACCATGCAGGAGAGTGAGCTAGCTAGCTAGGAGCAAGCACAGCAGACACCTGTGTACCAAAATAAAAACATCCAGATACAACAGCACACTGAGAATATTCAGCCCATAACAGACCTCGGATAAAAACAGAGTGCCTGAGAAAAGAGGATTGCTGCACTGCATTTACAGATAATCTTTGGAACGAGGCAGGGCAAAGAGAAACCTAGGAATTCTGTTAACAAAATGAAGGGGGGGAAAAAAAGAGCATCAGGCACGCTTATCTCTGAAAGGCTCCTGCTACCCAACCGGGTCAGATGAATAAAGAGGTTTTAACCTAATTTCTCACATCCACCAGCGCTCTGACCATGCCTGACCACAGTGAGCGAGAGACACAGAGCGTGTGTAAAAAAGTCAGGGAATTAATGCAGTTTTTTTCCGACTTGAAAAACACAGCTGGAGCCATACGATAAAATGCACATCAAAAGATGCTGTCTTCAAACACATTTTCTGTCTCTTCAGATGCACAGGACAAAACAGGGAGCCCATTTAGCCTGATTATTCCTTGTTTCAGAGTCTAGTAAGTACATTTTAATACCAGAACACAGGCGGGATAATAAAGACAGCCGGTTCAGTGGCTCCACAGTGGCAAAGGCAAATGAGTTGGCATGGTGGAGAGCAGTGTTAGCCCTTGAACTAATTTACTTCCATCCTGTGTAATGACTCATCACATGGAAAATGATGGTGAGGACGAGATCAAAAATCGTACAATGAAGGTTTTATCCAAAGACCACACTGCCCCCTGCTGGACAAAGCAGCAACACACTTACATAAGAGACGTCACTGTGGTTTAGTTTTCTGGTACCTGCAGATCTGGGGAACAGAACCTACTGTTGGTCTGCAGGTGTGTGCATGTGTGTGTGGTTTTTGCAGCTCTGTTAAGATTGTGTGTGCAGCTTCAACTGCAGTGGTGGAAGAAGTATTCAGATCTTTTACATAAACCTACTACAAGGAGTTTTTAACTGGTTATGAAACAGTCTCAGTTTAATGCTGATGCCTGCATAAGAGCTACTTAAACAAACAAGACCATCAGCAAGAAGGTATTAAGCTAGTAAAGGGACAGTTCATGCCAAAAATCAAAACTACATGTTTTCCTCCTGGTCTGTAGTGTTATTTATCCATCTAGATTGTTTTGGTGTGAGCTGCAGAGTTTTTGAGATATCAGCCGTAGAGATGTCTGCCCCTCTCTCCAATATAATGGGACTGAATGACACTCGGCTTGTGGTGCTCAAAGTGCCCAACAAATACATTTGAAAAATTCAAAACTAGCGTCTCTTTCCAGAGATCATGACGCGGTTACTCAAAATAATCCACAGACCCTGTTGTGAGCAGTTTCGTGGGGGAACTACTTTCTTTCTTTCTAGTAAAAAGAAAGTTCTGGTAGATTCCACTGCAGAGAGACAGTAGTTCCTTGAATAAAAGTACAGAAATATTAGCATTAAAACATACTTAAAGCACAAGCAACCAAACGTGAGGCAAATACCATCTGCTTAACACTTGTCAACAGCAATCCTATACTGTTACTCTCACCAGTGTCTTATCTCGCTGAGAAAATTCTCTCTTGAGTTTGAGAGGGGGACATTATTCTCCTCCAGCGCTCAGGGCTCAGGGTCAGTCACTGAACAGCACTCCTGAGGCCAGGAGGAGGGGCTCACTGGACTCCTCAAGGTACTTCAGAGAAGTGGATGCTCGCAGCTCAAAGAAGCTCTTAGCTCAAATCCATCCCGGCCCTCGATTCACATTTTCCCTCGATTGCATTTGCAGCATCACCTGGAATTAGACTTAAGCTTCATTCTGCTGTGGAAAAAGGGAGCGTACACAAATTTCATGTGTGTAGAATTGTTGTACAACTCCAGGATCGTCACTCACACCAGCCAGGTGTGAGTGACGATTTCAAAAGCCAAGGCATGTCAAAGACTGAAGGTAGAGGCAGAAATTACATTTTCATTACTTTTTTTTTTTTGGTCAGTCTATTATTTTATATTATGGGTGGGGGAAAAATAAATAAATGGGTGAAAAAATATTGTGGGTGGGAAAAAAATACATGTGCATTCTCTTGAGATATTTTTGCGTTTTATCCTAAGATGAATTCTGAGAGGAAAACAAACACTTCTGGGTCAAATCCCAGGGGAAAAGAAAGAGCAAACCACATCATTCATAATATGTCACAGCAGTAATTAATGGTAAATTCTTATATATATCAACATGACCAAACAATGTAAGTGAATGGTGACCAGTTTTCAAACATAAAAAAGCAACAGAAAAACCAGATATGCCAAGTTGACTTTAAAGATGTCATTTACACCATGTTTTTAACCTGAATCTTCCCTGTAAATCCTTCATTTGGAGCCATGTTTGTGTGCAAACCGGCCTGTCTTGCTTTGGGAGACTTACGCCAGACAAGCATTATGGAGGCATTTCCCAGTTGTTGTTGTTTTTTTTTTTTTTTGTTTTTTTTAACGAAAACTGGTCACCATTCACTTACATTAAGATTCTGCAATGCTGTTTCCCTGCCAAACTCCAGCAGTGTTTTGTGGACTCAAAAAATTAAACCCGACCTTAAATCTGCACGAGGGTGAGTGAATTTTCCTTTTTTGGGGGGAACTATCCCTTTAATGACATAAATTTGAGCTCATAATGTGCAAAGAGCCTCACTAAACTAACATTTTAATTAATAACTTGGATGACAGAAGTTGATGAAAGAGTTGATGATGTTTTCTCAAGTTAAAACGTCTCTCAGCCGCCACAGAATGCTTCACTTTGATCTGAACATGATGCATTAAAGAATCCACTAATACTAAAATTGGACATGACGGGACTCGGAGTGCAGTTGCTGATGGATTTATCTCTTTTCTCAGGAATATCTGAAGCATCATTTAGGGTTGTCTGAACTGTGCATTTCAGCTTATTGCAGCACCAGTTGCTGTGTACAGTATCACTAAAACACATTTTTCATTCATGTCCTTTCATGTTGTGTGCTCTTTCTTCTCTTTCAGCTTCACTGGATCAATAACTAACAATAGCATAATACAGTTTCTTTTGTGTGTGTTGTAGTTCTATTTTTCCACTTTCAATACAGCCTAAATAAATTTCCATTGATTGTTTCTCTGTTTCCATGTTGAAGGTGAACTGACTAAAGAAAAAGTCCTGCGCTTGTCCTTGAAAATTTGAAACAACGTCCCTACAGAAGGTTTACTGGTCACAAGTGAATTTTCATGAAAAAAAGGGTGAGATGGATGTTTTAAAAACAGGAGTTTCTTCACAAAAGAGATGCTGTCTGTAGTGTTAGTGTAATAAAACTTTGTTAAATTTGTAGGGTGAATAGTCACAGTCTGTATTTCTAAACAAGAGAAAAGCTTTAATGGAAAGCTGGGAAGACATTTCTTTGATTTGAAGTATAACAAATAGAAACATTGGACAAGAACTGAACAGACAACATGAACAGAAAACAAAACTAAAGTAGGAGCGAAGGGATTGTCTCATGTCAATGCTTAAAGCTGCCTGTGGCTACAGAAATTAACATCCCATTCTCTTTTGGAAAGAGTCAAGCATTCAGTGAAAAGGAGCGGAGACGTCACACGTCAAACAGGTCCTGAGAGGGCAACATTTACCCCAAACGTCCCAGAGCTTTGCTCCGTTTTCCTGTTCATGATGTCATGTATGGTGGAGATGGGCAATGGTTCGCTCTTGTCCCTCCTTGGGGCATGAAGCAAGTCCACCACTGGGCAACTGAGCTTAGGACGCCTGCGTCTTAATGCGCGTTTCTCCGCCCGGGTTTTGGGTGGAGGGAGCCCGTCACAGATTCGGGAGCAAGCTGTGGTGATGCCACAGAAGGAGGGGTCGTCTGAATGTGAGGATCCCTCCGAGCTGCCCTCTGACGGCGAGTCTCTAAATATAGGTTGAAGCAACCTTTTTGTAAGAGGTGTAGGGTTTGTGGTGACAGGTACACCATTACATACGACACCTCCATTACACAGTTCTGCAGCAGCGTGAAAAGAGGGTTTCAGAGTCTCTACTTTCTCCATGGGCTTCATCTTACGGCGTCTCCTCTGTGGGGGAAGGAGATTAGAGAGAAAGAGCAACTATTAACTTACTGTTCATCAGTTACAAACAGTATTTCAAACATATTTTACACTAATAATCTGCACTGTAATAAATTTGTATTTACAAACCTTTCTGTTAGCTGGACAAAGACTCTGTGTGTCCTCTGCATGCAGCATTTCTGGGCCTGTGAGACAAAAAATGGAATTAGTTTATAATAAGATAAAGAACGGTTTGATTCTGCTTTGACCAGCTCTTATTCAAGATAAATGAGAAAAACCTTGAAGCAGATTAGTATTATTACCCTGATGGCACTCATTCTTACCTTCAGTGGTGGCTAACTGGAATGACTCAGAGTTTATGAGTGGATATGATGCACTCCTCTTCAAGCCCGTCTCATCACAAGAAGACAACTGCCTATAAAGAAACAAGAACAGTTGAGGTGAAGACTGCATGTAGCAACTTTATTGACAGGAGTGACGGCTGTGTGATCACTTCCACTTCCAGCTGCGATGTTCCTGATGAATAATTGTATTAATAAACTGACTTAATGAGTAGGAGCCACTCAAGACACTGTAACCTCTGCCTATAAACTGTAAAAACACACTCAGAGATGCCACTCAGTGCTTATTCACACGTACACTCTACAACTAGAGATTTTTCTTTGCCATCTTGGATGGAAAAAGATTTTACTTCACTCAATCTTGTTGTAAAGATGTATTGCTATTACACGTTTTCAGCAGAAAGTATAAACCTGATTCCATAAAACCTCAACCTATATTCAATGTTGAAAGAAAAGGTGACGTAGGTGGTTTTGTCTTTGTAATGTATTAAACTGAAAATTTGAATTTACATTTCTACACAGATTCCCGCCTTTTTTGGAATCAGGGTTGTAAAACTGTACTTTTATCTTGGTACCTGTCAGGACAGCAGAAGGTGTAGCTCTTAGCTATGGGTGGCTCTGGCTCTGTGGCTGGAGGAATAGTGGTGATGCGGCAGCGGGTGACACACAGCAGCAGGCCGAGACACAGGCACAACACCAGAGACAGCAGCAGGTAGTTCTGCCTGTCTGACACCTGGGAGACAGATTGTTCATTATATCATTAGCAAAACAGAGGCAATGTGTGACAGAAAAACACAGAATAACTGAAACAATTACACACTCTGACATGTATTTCAGAATTGGTAAAACACATTTAGTAGCTCTAAAGAGCCTTTCTCAAACAATGCATCGGGATCTTGTGTGCAAGAGTCGCAGTACATCCTAATGACTTGGTCCTGGGAAAAGACTAAATGTACTCGGTTTGATTTCAGGCTGAAAAACCTGATTACAGATGAAGGCTTTGTGCCGGGAGCTTTGTATCTACCTCGGTCTGCAGCTGGCTGACTCTGACAGACAGGTTGAGAACCAGCTGAGTCACATTCTCCAGCTGGCCCTGCAGCAACTGAATGGACTCGGTCTGACGCTGGTCCTGTGGGATAAACAGAACGACAAATTTAGCAACAACACACACATTCACATCATTGAAAAGGTATGTAAAGATGTTGTGAGTCAATATTGTAAAAGGTACAACATAACAAGCTGTATTTACTGGTTTTTTTGGCCACTTTCAGTCAACATAACAATTTTATTATTTAAAGTGGGGTTGAATGAGGTGCCTATCAGTGTATTACCTACAGAGAAGCAGCACAAACACCGTTTTAGGAAACTAAGCAATGCACTGCTATGAACAGGGACAGCAGACAAATATAGTTTAGCCACTTAAAAAGGGTCCACCAAAAAATCTATATAATTTAGGTGTACACTATATTTACAGTATTTTCACTGCTGCTTTGAATTCTTATCACAGAATGATTTTGGGACAACTATCTCAAAGTCAGACAAAACGCATACATCTCAGTCTGGACTAACATTTATTGCCCTTTCACTGCTCACCTGCTCCTCTGCTATTCTCGAGGTGTTCTGGAGTTTAATGATGGTTTTGTTGAAAGCCTTCTGCATCTCCTCCATCTGCTTACGATACCTTGAATCAAAACATGGAAGAAGAAATCTTAGTATCACCCTCTGCTTAGGTTATCAGGGTTTCTGCAGGTTTAAACACATTCAATTTTCGACTTTTTAAAATCATTATGGATGCATTTTAAGACATTTTGTGTCCATACTGGCAAAAAAAAAAAAAAAAAAGAAAAAAAAAAAAGAGTATGATATGACGTATTTTTGGTGCTGCCACCCGAAGGAAATACAGAACGATACTGGATGATTCCATGTTTGCTGGTGGCTTTTTATGGCGGCCTTTTGTTTTTCTGACCTCATTAGGTGACGGTAATGTTAGCAGAAACTATTTTAAATTATTATTATTATTATCATTATTATTTTAAGAAAAGGAGATGCCAAATTATCCGACACACCACCAGCTGGTCATGCTCCAATAAATGCAGTTTGCATTAGTAGTTATTAGTTCCATGTTGGTTTTGTTTTGTCATGGCAAAGTCGGTAGATATTTTACCCTAAAACCCATTAAAAGTGAGACAAGAGGCAATATGACTTGTGAAAATCGTATTTGAGACATTTTATCACTTTTTATGGCCTAAAATTCAGATTATTGGACATGCAGACTTTTTTAATGACCAGCAGAAACACTGTTTATACATGAAGGGGAACAATCTCCCTCTTACTGCTAATTCTTTCTCACCTCTGGCTCAGCTGCTCCAGGTAGCGTCCGCTCAGCGACATGTTCATCTCCAGGGCCTTGATGCGGTTGTTGAGTCTCATGAACACAGACTCCTTCTGGCTGGAGCCGTGCACCGGGTTCCCGTTCTGCTCCGTGCCGTTGGGGGGGTCTGCATAGATGTCTGAGAGCGACGGTGAGGTAGGTGTGGATGAAGGGGCCAGAGGAGAGGCGGAGATGTCCTCTGCGAAATCCTCCATTTTAGTCTCTGTGATGACCGGCTGACCACCGGAGGGCTCGAGTTCTGCAGGGACGTCTGAAGCGGGGTGCGCTACTTCAGTTGAAGCGGTGCTACTTTCAGGTACAGGTGGTGGGTCAGGATGGTGTTCTAAATGAGGGGAGGTGGTGGGATGGAGAAGCTGAGATTGGTCTGTCTTTTCCGGGGTCAGGATTGGGGCATTTAACTCTGGTTGAGAAACATCAATATCAGACTTCTCTTCTGTTGTTGGTGCCACGACGGCGTCCTCCACTGCGGCACCAACACTGGGCTGGATGTAGCTGGAGCTGCTGGGAGAGGCTGAGGGCTCAATGTGCTTCTCCTCAGCCAGCACATCATGGCTCTTTTCTGGCGTTGGCTCCTTTGCTGGCTCCTCAGTAGACAGCTGCGGCGTCTCCACAATAGGGGTAGGTTTGGCAGAGGATGAGTCAGTGGCACTGGGTGTGGGGAGGTTCGAGGTTTGACTGGGCTCCAACAGAGGACGTTCCGACATGGACTCTTCTGTGGTCCCTGGAGGCCGCGGTGTTTCTGACGGGCTGGCTCCGCTCTCTGGCTCCTGTTCAGGGGCTTGTTCTTTTTCATGGGGCTGCTGTACCTCGCTGTGGTGCTGCTGAGGTTCAGGGCAGGCAGAGGGGGACAGGGATTGGTGCCAAGCGGGTGTTTGGACTGTAGGACTCGTTTGCTTTCTTTCCATTGTTTGGCATTTCCTTTTTTTGGACAGCAGAGCCGAACACTGCCGATGGAGATACTCCTGGAGGGAGGCAGCGCAAGAGCAAGAGGAAGAAAATGAAGGAAGCAGTGAACAGTAGTTTTGGATTTCTTGTTGCCGTTCACGATGATCCCTTTTTTCTTTTTCTTCATCCAACTCCTCCTCTTTATCCAAAAGGGTGATTGTAGAGCTGATAGGTTCCTCCTCATCTTTCTCTAAAGGGATCACTATTTTGTCCTCCACTGGGGGGAGCTCTTCTTTGCTTGTATCAGAAGTAGGTGTCTCTGGCACAGGCGTCTCTGAGGAGGGGGCCACAGTTGCAGGGATATCGGGTTCTGGTAAAATCTCTTCCTCTTCAGAGTCTGGACTGGAAAGTAGAGATGCACAGAGAGGTCATTATTTGTATCTGTATCTATTAAACCAACAAAATCATCTCTGCATCCGTATTTGGATACAAGACCAGAAGTGGACGTGGTTTAATCATGTTTCATTTTCTAACCTAATATTCATTGTAGGCATGACAACTGCATTGCCAAAGTATCAAAATAATTTATATTCAATTAATTTAGCTAAACTAAATTCTGTTAACTGTCTGAAGCCCACCACCACACCCCTCTAAGTGGTTGATACTGAAGAATCAGAAACTAAATATGTTTTATAATTCAAAAGATTCTGTTTTGCACTCAAACAGAGACTCCACAGCAAAGATATAAAAGTATATTAAATATCCTTTGGTTGAAGGGAATAATCTTAGTGTATGAAATCTGTTACTGATGAAGGCAAATGCAACCTTTTTTCAACTATGCTGAGGTAATCATGGAGATGACTTTTTTCAAATAATAATAAGCTGAAAGAAATATCCTTTTACACTGCATCATTTGTACTTTCCCAATTTGCTTATTTGGACTTGGCTGCATCCCTGCTACAGAGGGAGGAGGACAATCCAGTGCGTACTAAATACAGCAAAGGAGGGACACAATGCAACAAAACAGTCCTTCAAGCTCATCTACATGATATCTGTTATTTCACAAAGCACTGGTTAATGGAAAAGCAGATTTCCGGACATTAGAAACTAATAAAAGATACCAGATTTGAGACACAATAATACACTTGCATTATTTTGTTGGCTTTTCAAAATATTACAACACTGTCAGCTTGCAGTGACATTCCAAACTTAATACACACAGACTTGCACATATATGTGATTTTGAAGGGCCAGTTCACCCCAAAATCAAAAACACATATTTTTTCCTCTTAAGTGTAGTACTATTGCTGTGAGTTTCAGGGAGTCAAATTACATTTCTAAAAGATGTAATATGACTCATGACATTACTCACGCTGTAGTAAAGTCTGTAGTGGTAGTCTGAGTGGTGGTTTCAACCTGGGCAGATGGCTCAGTCAAGTTAACTTCCTGTGATGAAAGATTTCCTGCAAAACACAAATAAGAAAAATAGCATTAAGAGTGAACACATAAGTAATTAAAATTTACAATAGTGAAAACTGTAAAGTTAGCAACTGTATCTCCTTCAAAAACAAGAGTCAGAGCTGATTGTGTTGGTCATACCTTGCATCTCTGGGCTTCCACCGAGAACATTGACAGCGATGTTATTCACCATGTTCAAAATGACATCTGAAGAGAAAATGTAAACACCACATTAACAAGTTAATACCATAGTCCAGGTTGTGGATAATTGTAGCCATCTTTATGCAGGAAAAATCCATGTTTGCTATACTCACCTTTTGCTGATCCAATCAGATTCTTGGATAACTTGGCTTCACCAGATGTATATCCAGGATAATCTGTAGAGAGCAGTACACTCAATAACACACATCAATTTAACAACTAAACAATAATAAATGTGACTGCAATAACACTTTAATTTTCACGCACTGAACATAAAAAAATAATGCCTGAACACAGAAATGAATGTGATTATTTTATTACTCTCGCAAGTGATACAAACTGTACCAAATATGTTGCTCTAAGTGTATCTTGCCTGTTGCAATGCTTCTTTTAGTGACAAAATGATTTTATTGCACTTCCACATTTAAATAAACACAGCACTGCCAGGCTGTGCATTCCTGCTAATGCACAAATCTGTGCATCAAAATAAGACTGGTCTTTATTCATGCTACATCTCCAAGAACCAAAATATGAAATTAAAAATTAAGTCATGAAAGCACTGCTTTCACTTTCACGTTGTGCTATATGATGTCACGCTGTACAGCATTAGATGCTGGACAAGGTCGGGATTCAGTGAGGTTGGTAATATTATTCTTTTTGGCCTTCACGCATTAATCATGCTGCAGTTTGTGGTGTTTTTCAGGTGTTTGAACAATGTTAGTTTTGTTACTTTG